>JAUZNK010061682.1:0-14845 GCA_035046665.1 Euphysa ruthae
ATGGGATGGTCTATTAGCTTATGTTTGAGATTTTCAGAAACGATGATATCTGTAGAAAAGAAATTTTATAGTGAATTTTAACTTGGTAACCTTACTTTTCCACCCTGGAGAAAAAAAGACTCGAAAAAAAAGCTGATATCTATGTAGTATATTTATTTAAAACGGTTGCTGAAGCTTTAGATTTGTTTATAAGAGCCGATGAAAAAAGTAAAGATATATAATAAAAAAAATTTTTTTAAATCTCAGCAGCATAAAATCTACGTATTTGTTGTTGGGTGAGCAAGTGGTGAAGGATTGATATGTGTGAAGAAATAATTTCTGAGGTGTTTTGATAAACAATCTTGCTGATTTTTCACTTTATACAAAAAGTGGACTAAATTTCTGGTCAGGGTTCATGTCTTATTTAAGAAACTTTAACTTAAGTTGACGGGTTAAAAACGGAAGAATAAAAAGAAGGTATAATAAATGTAAATAAGAAAAAGATTATGGTCCAGTAGTAGAAGTACTTTTGAGAGAATTGCCACGATACCTAATACACCAGTTTTATCGATTCATAACCTCACCAATGTCAGAAACTGTGCCAACTTATGAGCAATATAGGCTTATTTGCTTGTTTGTGATAGTGCATATTAATTAACTACTCTCTTACATGGAAGGCGTTTGTGAAGGTTGCAGCGAAGTTAGGTTTAGACTTTGTGAACTTATTCAAGCTAGTTTAATTGTAGCTAATACAAAGAGTTTACCAGCCATAAATGAGCTTATAAAGGGTATGGTTAGAGCAATATAAGCCTCAATTTACTGTATAGTACTAAGAAGTTTGCATGGTTTTTTATATAAAAATATGTATGTTATATGAATGATTACGAATTATTTTAAGGTGGCAAACCTATGTCCTTAATTTTTTTAAACTGTTAAGTTAAAAAATCATCTCATTAAATATACAGAATCTACGACAATTTTAGTCCCAAAAATTAAAAATTTTTTTACAAAGACGTCTCTTGACTGATTCATGCAATTGAATCGAAACTTTGACAGAACGGTAGTAAATTTTCTTAAAATATTGTAGACTTAATTTTAAAAACATTGAATTTTTTTTTCTCGAGCACTAGTAGTTTTACAAACAGTAGTAATATTTCTTAAAATTTCGTAGACTTGATTTTATAAAAATTTAATTGTTTTTTCCAAGCCGTAGTATATTTTTTTAACATCGAGTTTCTTTTTCAAAGCAGTAGTAAATTTTCTTTAAAGTTCGTAGAATTAATTTTGTTAAAATGGAATTTTATTTTCCAAACAGTAATAAATTTAGAAAAAAAAAGTATCGTAGACATAGTTTTATAAACATGGAAATTAATTTTCCAAGCAGTAGTAAAATTTCTTAAAATATAGTAGATATTATTTTAAAAACATTGGATTTCTTTTCCAAGCAGTAGTAATCTTTCTTAACATATCGTAGACTGAGTTTTACAAACATTGAACTTCTTTTTCCGAGCAGAAGAAAATCTTCTTAAAAAAACCATAGACTGTGTTTCATAAACATGGAATTTTTTTTCCAGTGCAGTAAAAAATTTTCTTAAAATATAGTAAACTTGAACTTATAAAAATAGAAATACTTTTTCCGAGTAGTAGCGAATTTTCTTAACAGTTCATAGAATTAATTTTATAAACATTGGATTTCTATTTCCCAAAATTACAACATTTTTTAAAAACATCGTTGACTTAGTTTTATAAACACGGAGTTTCTTTTTCAAAGCAGTAGTAAATTTTTCTAAAATATATTAGGCTTTATTTTATAAAAATGTAAAATTTTTTCCAAGCCGTAATATCTTTTCTTAAAATATCGTAAACTTAATTTTTTGTTTTTAACGTTGAATCTCTTTTTCCAAACAGTGGTAAATTTTATTATGTATTAGGCTTATTTAAAAGATATAAAACGCATGTCATGAGTTATAAAATTTTATTGAGCAAAAAAAAATATATTAGGCTCATTTTTATAAAAATGGAATTTCTTTTTCAAAATCGTAGTAAATTTTCTAAAAATATCGTAGATTTTTACAGTTTATACACATGCAAACTCTTTTATCTTTTCTCATAAGATATAGTGGAATTGATTTTATAAACATTTCTTTTCCCAAGCAGTAGAAAATATTCTGAAAATATTCTGAAAATATCGTAGCCTAAATTTTATAAACATGGAAACTCTTTTTCCAAGCAGCAGCAAATTTTCTTAAAATGTTGTAGAATCAGTTTCATAAACATGCAGTAGAGAATTTCTTTTAATTTTAATTTATTTCTGAAATGCGTAATTTTTTTTTTCCAAGCTACAACAAATTATCTTAAAATATCGTACACTTAATTTTATAGACAGTGAATTTCTTTTAACAAACAGACTTTTTTCAAGCAAGAGCGAGTTATTTTTTTAAATATATTAGATTAGTTTTAAAAACCTGGAATTTTTTTTTCAAGCAGTACCAAAATTTTCTTAAAGTATCGCAAACTTATGTTTATAAATATTGAAATCGTTTTTCTTTTTCAAACATTAGTAAATTTTCTTAAAATATCGTAATAAACATTTATAAACATTTATTTAGCAGTAGTGAATTTTCCTGAAATATACTAGATTTAATTCTATAAACATGGATTTTTTATTTCACAACAGTACCAAATTTTCTTAAGACATCGTAGTCTAAGTTTTATAAACGTGTAATTTCTTTTTCTTTAATTATATAAGCAAGGAATTTCTTTTGACAAGCAGCATTAATTTTCTTTAATATATAGCAGACAATACTTTATAAAATTAGAATTTTTTTTCCATTTGATAGGAAATTTTTGTAAAATATATTGGAATTAATTTTAACTTGGAATTTCTTTTTTCGAACAGAAGTAAAATATCATAGGATTAATTTTATAAACAGAAAATTTCGTTTTCCAAGCAATAGTAAACTTTCTGAAAATATAGTTGACTTGATGTTAGAGACATGGAATTCCTTTTTCCAAAAAATAGACAATTTTCTTAATTTATCGCACACTTAACATTATAAACATGAAAATTATATTTTATAAGTAGAAGCTAATTTTCTTAAAATATCTCAGATATAATTTTAAAAAAAAAATATAGAATTTGTTTTTTCAAGCAGTAGAAAATTTCTGTAAGATAAAGTATACTTATTTATATAAACATGTGACTTCTTTTTCCAAGCAGTAGCAAATTTTATTAAAAAGTCGTAGGCTAAATTTTATAATAATGGAAATTGTTTTTCCAAGCAATAGTAAATTGTTCTTAAAAAATTGTAGACTTATTTATATTCTCTTGGAATTTTATTTTTCCATACGGTAGTAAGTTTTCTTAAAATGCAGTAGGCTTAGCATTACAAAGATGGAATTTTTTTTTCCAAGCAGTGTTTCATAAAATATCGTAGAATTAATTTTATAAACATTGAATTTCGTTTTGCAAGCAGTAGAAAATTTTCCATAAATATCGTAGAATTAATTTTATAAACATGGAATTCTTTTTTCAAACAGAAGGAAGATATCGAAAGGGTTAATTTTATAGACATGGAATCTGTTTTTCCAAGCACTGGTAAACTTTCTTAACAGAAAGTAGTGTTAATTATATAAACAAGGAATTTTTTTTTACAAGCAGAACTAATTATTCTGAAAGTATAGTAAAAATAATTTTATAAACATGGATTTTTTTTTTTTCAAGCAGTAGTATGTTTTCTCAAAATATCGTTGACTTAACGTAATAGACATGGAATTCTTTTATCCAAGCAGTAATAAATTTTCTTAAAATATCACAGGCTTTTTTTTGTAAGGAATTTCTGTTTCCAAGTATTAGTAATTTTTTTTAAGATATTGCATGTTTAATTTTACAAACATGGAATTTCTCTTTCCAAATATTTGTAAATTTTTTAAAGCGTTGTAAACTAAATTTTATAAAGACTGAATTTCTTTTATCAAACGGTCGAAAATTTTCTTACAACATAGTAGGCTTAACTTTACAAAACATGGAATTTCATTTTGCAAGGAATTTTAAATTTTCTTAAAATATAGTAGACTTAATTTTATAAAAATGGAATTTTTTTTTCAGACCATTAAAAAATTTTCTTAAAATATCATTGACTTCATTTCATATATTTGGACTTAATTTTTTAATTTGACTTAATTTTATAAACATGGAATATCTTTTTCTAAGCAGTAGCAAATTTTCTTCAAATATCTTAGATCTAATGTTATAAACATGGATTTTCTTTTTCCAAGCAGTAATAAAATTTCTTAAAATGTCTTGGGCCTAATTTTATAAACGTGGAATTTCTTTTTTTGAGCAGTAGTAAATTTTCTTGAATTATAATAAAGTTTATTTTGTAAACATGAATTTTGTTTTTCCAAACAGTAGTGAACTTTATTAAAACATAGTGGACTTAATTTTATAAACATGGTGTTTCCTTTTCCAAGCAGCAGTAAATTTTCTTAAAATATCGTAGTCTTAGTTTTATAAACTATTTAAAAAATTGTTTTAACGCGCGTCACGCGCCCAAATTTAACTGAAATCTTTGTGTTAAGTAGGTTACATTGATTGTAACGCGTCAAAACAATTTATTTAATAACTACAATTATAAAAAACTTGATTCTGGAGTACTTGCCTCTTCAAGCCTTCTCGCACGTTGTAGAATACATTTTCATCGGGATTGATGTCTGCGCAGTATGCAAAACATCTTGATACCAAGGTTATCAAAGGGCACTGGGCAACCATCTTGTAGCATGAATTTGTTTTTTGGATTGGCGCTTTTCTCCAAAGCAGCTAAAAACTCCGTGGTTGCTGTTAATCAAAGGCCGTTTAAGACTCTCAGGCATTCTGATGTTAAGACACGACAAGGTAAGGAGGAAAAACCCCACGTGCATCTGACCATGGGAGGATCGACCTCAATGAAGTTCAAATTTGATCCGTACGTATGCTATGCTCTACTTAACGAAAATGCCCTAGTGTTTTACCAAGGCGGGAGCTACATAAAGAAAGGGAAAACAATCGTCTGGAAAGAGATAGATAAAGGTGTACATGGTCGTCGATTCTACTTAAGGCCGGTATCAAGAGGGCCAGTTGTCACAAACGAGGGTTAGGTATATTGGTCTCATTTGATAAAGAAGAAATTAGGGTAAATATAGATATGGCCACGGCAGTACTTTAGTTTTTGGATCGTGATGACTAGGAAAATCTAGTCACTATTGTAGGTAAGTCAGCTGAAAGACCTCCTTGCCTGGGTAAAGAAGGTTTTTCCAAACATTGGATTAAATGGGAAAATTTTCTTTAGTGAATCAGGTCATAGCCGACGTTTTTCATGGTATCGATCAGCAAATTTGCGAAAATGGTCGGCAATATCTGATCTAATGTCATTAAGAGCTTCAGCCACTTCCCCAAAGTAGGACGGACCAGAGCTGATGTTATATGTCAAATGAGTTAATAAATTGTTTTGTTCGCTATGTCGTCAACAACTACCGGGATAATATGACCCGGAGAGGAAGTGGGTTGACGCACAAGCGCAGTAGGATACTAGAACATTTCCAAAAGAAGCTTGAAAATGCAGGTTGCTCACGTGAGAATATTTTCACAATTGATATTGCCCTCAAGTTTAAGTTGAGTTTTGTCGATACTTTGGGTTACACTCTATAGGTTATAGGAAAATACAACACTAACACGAGTGTCTTTGTGGCTTTTCATATTACACATATTCACATAAACTCCGCTTGGGCGTTTGATCAAAACACCGATCCTTATACCATCAGTCGTTTTAGGAGTACATCTGCGTAAAAACCATGAATGGATTACAATTCCAAGTCTCATAGTCTTACTTGACTCTTGAGATAAAAAGACACTCGAGATTATACTCGACTACTTTTCCCGACGAAATTTTCAAGTAATATATTGTGGGAACCGTTTGGCAGATTTCCTCATAGTACGATAAGAGAGACCAAGACAAAAAGTTGGATGAGTGGGCAGGTCAAATGTCCACCACCAGCAGCTCGACACTGACTATCGATGCCTCTGCGTAGTGTGCTGAGAGATATGGTCAGTTTGCTCCACCAACATCATCTGCCAAAACGTACAAAAATCAGCGCTACACAGTTTCAAAATGTTGATGTGATGCCAGCCAGGCCGCGTTCAGTTGAATTTTTGCCATAGGCATTTCATAGGGGAGGGATCGTAAAACGCTTTGTCAAGTACTACAGCGGATGTCTTTTGGGTGTGTTTCACGAATGCTCTTGGTGAAAATGTCCAAGCAAGCCTACTTTTCAATGATAAGCAAATAGAGAAACTTTATATGAATGCTAACTATCTTTTCAATAGAAAATAACTCATAAAAACTCAAAGTAATGTTTTAACGATTTGTTCTTAATGCTCTTTTATTTTGGACCTTGCGGATAAATTTAAAGTCAGTTTTCCTATAACATCTAAGTTAAATGACGGTATAAGAATTAAATTAGGACTTAGCTATGAACAAGAGTTCTTCTCTGACTAATATTCAAGTCTTTTTTAACCTGATCAAGCAACTCAGTTTGTAATTGGCAATTGACAATGAGTGAGGCTCTAATGTGCACCTTGTGATCTATCGGCCGTCAAATCAAATGCGCAAATTTCGGTACCTCCAACATAGCTTGCAATGTTGATATTTTTGCCTTCGGCCGTCCCTTACCGGGAACATTCAGTGTGAAAAGATACTCTCGTTCGACAGAGGAGCCCTTTACCTTTGTGTAGCTAAATCAGTCCGTAACATTGCAGATATGTAGAAGTTCTGTGCAATAGCACAGAACACCTTTCGAACGCTGATGCATGCACGCAGAATAGCTACAAATACTTAGTTTGGCAGAGGCCCGCTATATGTCCTTCAGTTTAAGATGAGTCTTTCCCGTCTCTTTTCGCTGGTAGAAGAGAATCCTGTTCATAGGATACAGTGCCATCTCTTTCACCATACGCTCTATCGTAAAAATTGTGGCAAGCTGTATCAGTTCCACTCGTTTGTTAAACCATCGGGCAGATGTGATTCTAATTGCCGCTCTCTCCAACGCTTCGGTGGCAATCAACGTAGACTTTGGCTTCACGCGAGTTCAGGACAAACACAGGGCCATATCATTTAGTAGCAATCGTTTTTTCGTGTCATCCTAAGGAAAAGGCGGAACGGGACAGTTACTGTCGGTGCAGCATTAACAGCTACCTCTACTACCACGAGAGTATGTCGAGCAACTAATCCCGTATTGGGTTCACCTTTAGTCTTGAAATATGCTGGGGTGTCTGGGTACCATGTTTTGACCAGCCTTGCACCATTGTGGCCCCAGCTCTTTTCTTTTGACATTAGTATGAGTAGAATCGCTTGTTAGGGATATAGCTGCTCGTCGATGTTGGACATTTCTAAACCAGATTTATTGGTTAGAGTAACTTTCCTAAACAGACAACGAGCAAACAAATTGGTCAGCGCTAGTTAATCACCAGCTACAATACTTTCTGCAGTGCATACCACCTGAAACTTTACCTCCACATAGGCATCAGAGAGAACGATAAAGTCTCGCTCGGCGCATGTTTCAAAACGAAGGTCTTTTGTATGGTCTACAATCAGTTACAAAAATCTTTGCAAAAATTAAATTTTTCTGGATAAAAATGTCCTTTCCCTTCAATCAATGTTGAAAATACCAACTCCACTACTAATCCAAACATCATTGATTGGGGATGGGGTGGGAGGTAAAAATAGATACTAATATCGAAAAAATAACCTTTTGGCAAAGATATTTTGTAACTGATTGTCTGAAAATGTGAAAAAAAATTACCAAGGAGGAATGATATTCAATGATAAACTGATAATAATCAATCAAAAAATATTCAATGTGAACTGATATGGCCAATCAAATTATTTAATGATCTTCTTGAAAATTCACCACGCCGCACGTATTTGGTCACATACAGTAATATCGATCACCGGAAGTTTCTAACATAATAGTCTTTTGGTGGTGCAGTGGTTGCGGCATTCGCTGTTAATAATGACGGCTACATTGTTTCGAGCGAAGAGGCACACAATGAAGAATCTGGTGATTACCTTTACCATGTAGTAATACTGCTAAACAAAACTATGAGATGGAATGCAATTGCAAAACATATTTTAAAAAAACCATGACGGCACTGTCAACTTTGCCAGTAGCTCCCAAATTTATGCTGGTGCTTATAGGTATGACACTAAAAAGGCTTTTCTTACTATTCCTTCAAATCATCCAAATGTGGAGATAATCTGCAATACATTCACTAGAGCGATTCTTGCAAATTCCACCTGTGAACTGTGAAAAGGGAAATACCGAGAACAAGTAGGAACTGGCCAAAAAACTGAAACAAGCCTTTATGAAAAACGGTGATGTTGCAGTGTCCATTGTAGAGAATCACATCAAAACAGGGCGTGATTTCATATACACTGCTACTAAGAGGCGAAATCTTGGAGACAGGTATCTTTGCGATAACCTACTTACTATACGCCGGCAAAGTCGGCATTCCTTGTTGAAGATGCATAGAGTTTTGAAAATGCTAAAAAAATAGTCGATAATAATCGGTTAGATAAAAACAAAGAAAAATCAGATTTGATATATGATTGTGGAGGAAAAAGGATGACTTGTGAAAAAGAATTACTTGTAAATAATAATTTTGATTATTTACTGTTTCTACAGCATTAAGAAAGGTGCTAGAAATTACATGGTCCCGCAGATTGCGGCAAAACTTTTCTGTTGAAACCTATACAAAAGATTTTACCTAATGTTTTTTTTAAATCCAGCAAGTACTTCATTTGGTTGGATTGATGTTGAAATATCAAAGATGATTCTATTAAATGATCTTAGATGGAAACCACTTGGTGTCAAAAAAAGAAATAATGGGTGAGAAGAATTGCTAAATTTGCTCGAGGAACTCACAGTAACACTGTCAGCCCCAATGAACATTCATTTAAAGCACTTGGAAGTAAAAAAGGCCATGCCAATAATTTCTGCAAGTATTGATAAGGTAAGATTCTGGGTGAATGACGAAAAAGAGCCTCAAACAAACCGCCACACATTAGAAAACAAAATGATGGATGCCAGATGTACTTACTTCAAACTCACACATATATCAAAAGATTATAAAAAACCTGTTATCCCTGATTGCACAGTGTGCTGATTAAACTTTTTTTTAGAATTATAAGAACCTATGATAAAACATTTGACAGTTATTACAGCAGTGGAAATATCAAATTTGTTCACGTTATTGTTTCTTGGGAGAAAATGTTAAACTTTAAAAGTTAAAAGTTCTGTTATAAAAAATATTTTCGATATGAATTTATTTTAGCAAATTTAACTGAGCGTTACACCGTTACAAAAGTAATTTTAAAGACATATACTTAAGAATTCTTTTGAAATGGTCAGCTAGTTTGTAACATAGCGTTACAGCGTTACATAATAACTTTCAAAAACATTATTATATTAAACTTCTAATAAAACAATTTGTAACGCTGTAACTCTTAAAAAAAAAAAAAAAAACATTAGATTTCTTTTCTTGAAACAATGAAAAAATATTTTTACCTCTTCTAATTTTAATACTTGGTTCTCAGTCCTTTGCCTCTAATTATCATACCTAATCTTCCAGGTAAGGGTTTTTGTGCAGTCAATTACATCTGTATGAACTGCAAGTAGAATTTTTTTTTAAGCAAACTTTAAAGTCTTCAAAAAATTAATTTTCTTTCACAAATTCAGCCAGGTCTCTCCTGAAAAGAAATAAAAGTCAAAATTCACTGAGCTATCAAAATTATTGCCAGAAAATTTAATTAAAGCAAAAAATGCGCATAAAAGAGCTTTCACAATAAAAAAATCTCCGTCTATTTTCTGCAAAAAAAGAACCTTTTAAAGGGGGGTAACTAAGTAAGAAAATATAAATAAAACTATGTTTACCTGGCTAATGTTTTCAATAGGATTTAGATCAGAGCTTCCTGATTCTAGGATTCTAAAGACCTCACAGCCAACTGAATTATATCCATGCTTCCATTGCTTAGAATTCATTACTGGGGCAGCCATCTTGAAGCACTAGTTTCTTCTTGGATTGGCAGAGCGTCGAAGGGCTTCTGGTAAAATACGGCTAAACAAATTTTCTTTAATTTGCACCCAGCCATCGAACTTCAGGATCCCACTGTTTGCACATAGCCATACCTTTACCGTACGCAATACCCACAAATATCTTTACAGCCTTTCCATTCTTTTTTTTTTAACCCTTCATTTTTTTCGCTTCAAAACTTTAGCATTTGGTGCAAATGCTTCACTCTCATGGTCTTGGTTGTGACAAAAAGCTACCGTGTCATAATAAAGTCTGATCATTTTTAGTTATAGTTTATCATTTTCTACTCTAAAACAGTGTTTAGCAAAGTACACTCTTATCTTGTGGTCATCTTGAGCCATTATCCCTTTCTGACGCGTATTCCGATAAAGATATCCAAGACCTTCCATCCGCCACCGCCGCACTGTTGTTTGATCACATAGTGGTCATCCAGGTTACGTAGACGACATTTGTTAAACCGATTTTTGTCAACGGTTTTATCATCTTGACATAATTTTGCATGGTAATGTATTGTACGACTGGGTATTTTTGGGTATTTCTTGTGTATATCAACCACCTTCTAACCATTCTCCTGATGAAGGACTCGCATATGCATTGAGGATTTTAAGGGAACTTTATTCCAACTTTTTACCATTTTTTATTTTAATATCAACTAAAATGTATTATGAAATTTTAGTGCAAGATATAATAGCTATAAATAATACATTAGTAAAAGTAGTAAACAAATTAACATGCCAACAAAGCTATATTTAATCTAAACAACAGACTTCTTTCAGCCAAAATTTTTAAAAAAATGGCAAATTCTTTAATTAGTTTTGAGAAAGTTAAATTTTGATAGTTTTTCAGACAATCGGTTACAAAAAACTTTGCCAAAATGAAAATTTGCTGGACAAAAATGTCCTTTCCATTGACTAAATATTGAAAATACCAACTCCACTACTAATACAAATATCATTGATTAGGGAAGGGGTAGGAGGTAAAAATAGTTACTAATATCGAAAAAATAACTTTTTGATAAAAATATTTTGTAGCTGATTGTAGCTTTCCTTTGGTTTCGGTGAACTCGTGGCCAGTTTTAACCACTTCAGTCTGTGTTGGTACTACCACCCACAAATCGGAGGAGAGCAAGGGCCTGTAGAAAAAACTAAACCCTTGCAGCCTATGGATATATTTGTCAAAAAAAGGATGACTCTTTTCTCTCTCCATTGAATTTTTATGTGATGGCTCAGCCAATGACTACGACAGGGCAATATTGAAGTAGTCTCCGAAGAAATAGCGTGTTTTGTATATCACCGCCACACATGATGGCTAGAATAAGTTTGCTATGCTTGTTCATGCACCACTCCCAGTGTCACTGGAAGATAAAAATCGAAGGCAAGAAGTCTCTGAATGTTGAGAAGAGACTTCCCGAAAAACCACAGTTGTATTTTATAATCGGTGAATTGATCAAAAGAAAGAAGTGGGAGTTACGTAGTTTTTATGGGGATGAATGAAAAGGTTGAGGAAATGATCCTTGTAAGATCATCTACTGAGTAGGTAGATACATGCATACTCAGCTATACTCTACACTAAACCAAATACATACTATGCCCGAGTCTGGGGCAGACTACCGATTGATACTGGTAGTCAAACTCAAGGACCATTTAAAGGCCGAGATTGACTCCCGTGAAAGCCTTGTGAACAAATATACTCGGGCCGTTAACATTATCAACGATGTTGATGTCGGGGCTACTGTGATAGGCGTCGTTCTGGGTGGCAGTGGAATGGGCCTTTTTAGTCTCTCTGCTTGAGCCAGTGGTTTGGAGAGATGAAAATTACTTTTTCCAAAAAAAATATAAAGTTAAGAAAAATTTTCAAAACAACAACAAACTATGACACTCATGTTAATCAAACTTAAAGGAAAAGCATGTACAAGGTTTGGCCTCAGTCAAATTCTTATTAATATTTACTTCTAAATGAAAAAAAACCAAGGTCTCAGAGCTGCCGACAGTGAGGGAGAGTGTAGATTTACAATTACCAATCACCTACGCAAGGATACGCTAGAGACAATAGGGTCTTCAAAATGAGTATAAAACCGTTGTTGCCTACGATAGTATTTGCTGATTGTTTATGCACTTGAAGCTTCCCTGGCCTACATTAGTATTTGTTATTTGTTTATTTAATTAAGGAAGGTTGACTTAAAAATCAATGACCCTACGCTCTCAAGAAAGAAATGCCGCCCTGAAAGAGTTGACAACTACTTCGTTGTTGAAGCCCACCATCATCATGTCACAAAAGAAGAAATGTATCGTAAAATTTATTTTGTTGCCGTCAATAATGCTATTCAGGCCGTTAGTCCGGGGTGATCAACACGACTGAGTAGTATATCGAAAAATTCAAGAAATTTTCTTGAAAGGTTTTTGAAAAGGAGACGAAACGAACGTCACAAAGGGAAGTGGTGCCATTTTGCTGAAAATTTTCAATCGACAATGTTAAAGACTTGATTTTCTTTTTTCAAAACATAAGAATTTGGAAGGAAACGATTAATGCCGCAAATTTTCGCTCTTACTGAGACTCTTATGGTAAAGCCCGCAATAAACGCAGTGAGTGAACGGTCCTTCTCTGCAATGAAACATGTGAAAACGTGCATAAGGACAATGTTTATCCATATGCTTAAAGATGCAACCTTTCTTGCGACCTAAGGGCAACAGTTTTAGCCAAAGATAAAAAATTTTCGGACGAACCAATCTACTAATGTAGTATATGCTAAAAAATTCAGTTAATTGAAGAGAAAAAATTTTCGGCTCTTCCAGCGCCCCAAACCGTTTGATATCTGCAGTCGCTAGTTTTGATGAAATGATTCTGATGTCTTCCAAACCAATTTTGACATTTGCCTCCTCTGGCCATAAAAATAAATTAAAAACGCTGGCTTAAGCATTATTTTGATCTAAATACAAACTAAACAACTAATTTCTTTAATATAACTTGAACGATTGCAATATCATGAATTTTCTGAAAATCACGAGAATTGACTACAACATAATTTTTTAACAAAAAAAATGTTGCATTTTATATATTTGAAAAACTTAATCATTTATTTAGTTAGTACGACCACGGTACCTCCCAAAACAACTATATTTTTTTTTGATGTAACCGATTGAGTGTTAATAATGTGCTTTCTGTGCTTACTCTAAATTGCACAACAATGCAAGAAAATTTGAACATGATAAAATATGAAATATACTTTTTAGGTATGATAAAATCATAGCTAAAAAGTTTACGTTCTTTTTTCTAAATTTATCACTTTGGCTTCTAAATAAATATTTAAGAAAAGTTTTATTTTAAATTTCACGTGAATTTTCATTTCATGTTTTTAGAATTTTGAAAATTTTAAAGGCCGGTTTACACCTTCAATGCTTTTTCTACATAAAGAAAATTAAATCTCAAATTCTTCAGTCGTTTTTGTGCTGAAAAAGCAAACTAAGTTTAATTTTATGGTATGTTTTGTGTGAATTCTAATTACGTGTGTTGTTATTGTGATAAGATTCATTCGCATGGTGTTTACAAATCAATAAATCAATCAACCAATCAATAAACAATAACATTATTTACTAAATTGACTTTTGCTGTCAGAAAATACTATAGAAAAACAGAATAATTAATGTTCTTGCAGAATTTTAACTGGCTAACAATTGGTAGATATCTCAGTTAAAATAAGTTCTAATAATGATAAGCAAGACAGTATATGGAAAATATACCGACATGATGAGAAATCGCTTGCGGAAATAGTTAGTGAAGAATGAAAATTAAATAAAAGTTTACCACCAAAGTTTCCCGAACGAGTTTTCCGAACGAGTTGTCCAAATGACACCACATAAGCATTCAATGTGCCTTGACACGGTTAATAGAAATTGATGCAGCATACAGTTCAAAGCAAAAATTTGAAGCTAATTTTGGTACCAATGTACCAATCAGAACTGTTAATCTAGCATTAAATTTTCCTTTCGGAAAGCACAAAAGAAGGGCTATTATCAAAACATGATATGAAGATCCGTAGCAAATTTGCGATAACTCCATTCTGAAATTAAAAGAAGACTTGAATGATGCACAAGTTTTTTTTGAGGCGGAGTTGGTCTTGCATACAAGTTCAATCCTTGCAATGAAGCATGGTCAACTGATACAATTGAAT
The DNA here is from genome assembly GCA_035046665.1 of Euphysa ruthae. Classification (NCBI taxonomy): domain Eukaryota; kingdom Metazoa; phylum Cnidaria; class Hydrozoa; order Anthoathecata; family Corymorphidae; genus Euphysa; species Euphysa ruthae. The sequence goes on from JAUZNK010061682.1 coordinate 14,271, forward strand.
GGCGAAAGAAAAACGAAGGTCTTCAGCAAACAACTCGAGGGAGAAAAGAAAGCAGTGGTGTTTGAATGACCAACTATATAGTTGCAATTTCATATGACAAGGGTGTAATTTCATATGACAAAGGTGTAATTTCATCAGACAAGGGTGTAATTTCATCAGACAAGGGTGTAATTTTGTATGACAAGGGCGTAGTTTGATGCCGAAATTGTAATGAAAATATGAATGGTCAACTGTTTGTAGACTTCAACCGTGATTTTCTGCTCCAATAGTTTTGAGTCGAGTGCAATTGCCAATGAGAAAATATTCTTGAGAGAAGGTGACCCAAGCCAAAACTTTATGAAAACGAATGAAGCAATGAAAGGAGTTGATCCAAAGTATTTTTCAATCACAGCGAGGTACCCTGTTATAAATCAATTTGAAAACATATTCAATCTTGTGCGTAGAAAATTATGCAAAGATGTAATTAACCAGAGTATCACTAGCGAGATGTATGCAAATTAAATGCAAATGAAGCATACAACCTAAGACATCCAAACGAAACTGTTTTTAAATTACCCATATATAAAAGTAAGTTT
>JAUZNK010061693.1:0-14845 GCA_035046665.1 Euphysa ruthae
AGGGTCGAAAGCCCAATGTTTGTGGAAGGCAAACCTAGCAGATCGGAGCTAGAGATCTGCTTGTCTATATATATATATACGTATTTTAGATTTATTTTATAGATTTATTTTTAGTTTGCAGTAAGAAAGGTAGAAAAAGAATTTTTCTATTAATAATATAAATAGAGGATATATTTTTATCTACAATATCACTGCGTCGAATATTCAATTAAGTAGGTTTGTATTGGCCTTATCTGATTTTCATATAAAAAATAGAATTTCTAACGTATAATTGTCTGACGGCAAATTGCCTGCTGGAGAATTGTCTCACGGCGAACTGTACACCGGAGAATTGTCTGGCGGCGAAGTGCCGCCGGAGAATTGTCGCCGGAGATTTGCTGGCGGAGAATTGTCGTGATCCCGATTTTCAACTCAACCATGGCAAAGAATTAATTTTACCTGTACTTGTATGGAATGGAAAACTAAAACATGACAAGGAATTAATCTAGCTGAACTTGTATGGAATGGACAAAATTGCTGGTGACATGGTTCGATAACCTTGACTTTCTATGACTCATACACAAACACTTCTATGTCAGTTAAAATTATTATATGATTTTGAGAAGCCTAAAATAGTCTAAATTTTTCTCATTCAATTGTGATACAAAGTGACCAACAAACAAATGATACCCGCGGGACATGTTCATAAAATTAGGCAGGATTGTGAACATTTAGGTGTATAGTTAAGCTTTTCTCATTATCTTGATTTCTATACTTTTTCGAAAAACAGATTTCAATTAAGTATAATCTAGAAAAGTGCACATTTGTGAAATTTTGGTTGATTTAACCTAATTAAAATATTAATGTGCAAACAAAAACAAGTAAATGATAAAAAGGTAACACAGCTAAAAACTTTCAAAATAATAGAAATATCTATAACTGAAACTTTGGTTCGTGATTAAAAGGTAACAAAGAAAAAACATTCCTAATCAAAATTTTCAAAACAAGCCTCCTGATAAAAATTTATTATAAAACATTTTTTAAATTTTACATATTTATCAACCATTTTTCCACATACTGTGACAGCTAACTGAAAACTTATACCAATACCATACATAAGTTATATGGTTCTAAATAAACAAGGAAATGATGAAGGCGTAACTTGATTCAGGTATACTATTCTAAAATTGATATCTTTTGATAGGTTAAAGTCAATCATATTTCTCTTGCATTAGAAGAAGTTTGTTTGTTTATTTGGGTTTTAAATGGTCTTAGGGTTTAAATATGAAGTAAAATTCAAGAGAAATATAAAAGTGTAACACCAGAAAATCGACAAAAAATAACACAATACAAATAAATTGACAAATTTTTCGACTTTTTTTTTTTATCAAATACGAGCAAATTAATACAAGTTTCCAAGAAAAATTACAAATAAATATAATTTATAAAAATAATCTACTTTCATATGAGGAATTGATAAAAATGTAACTATGTACAAATGAGAATGGTTAAATCATGATTTTTCTAGAATGTTCTGCGGTTTGTAATTAAATACTGTTAATGTAACTTTACATGTTGCAAAATTGATTTTCATTTCTCAAATCCTTTGCTAAATGATCTCTCAAATCTTTGAGTTATAATTCATCTAATTTTTTTAAGAAAAATATAACACTTTAACACAAGGAAAAGGCACTGAATAAAAAAAATGTTGATATTATATTCATATCACAAAGCCATTGATACTCACTTAGAGATAGGGTTGAATCTCTTTTTAAAGGAACCATTGGAGACATAACTTCAGCTGGAATACATAATCAGATAGTAACTTTTATGTAACACTTTTTTTCTTTTCACATATTTTTTCAAAGTATTGGCATTTTGTAAAACTTGATTTTTGTTGCACACTGTGATGATATTTGTCAGAGAGATTTTCAGCTGTAATACCATAATCGATTGCCTTGCATAGGTAGGAAAACTCTGTAGACTTGGAGTTGAGAAAATTTTAACGAATGAATTTTGTTGTATTATTTCAAAAACACAATCATCACGTCACCTCTGCTCTGCAACCTCCTTTTCGTGATGAACAATTTCGTTGCTATCATCGTCATCGAATTCGCTGTCAACACTGTCAACTCCATTCAAGTCAACTTCCCTTGAACTGATTTGAACACCTGGAATGAAACTGTAGTTAATAAATTTACCCTCAATACAGCTTTGATATGAACACATGTTTTCTTTCACTTGTATTGAGTAATCAGGAAAGAATGAAAACATTTGGTACTTTCTTATATCTTTGATTTTTATAGCAATCTTCTCACCACATTTGATATCACTAGTAGTCAGTTCATAATGAAACTTATTTAAATCGTTCCGGAATAGCTCGTTCAAGTACAAAACACAATCATGGGCACAGTCATAGTGAAAATCATGCATAACAACTGCTTTTCTTAATGGTCCTTTGACGTTTGCTTTATTAATATTATAACATTTATAAAATTATAAAACTATGATGTGATGTAATTTTTTATTTTTTATACAAAAAAAAAAAAAAAAAAACGAAAGAAGCGTGATGTAACTAACCAGTAATTTATAGATCTCTTTATCGACTCCAATTCATGATCAAATTTCAACCGATTTTAAATACGGCAATTCAATCACAATGACTGAGCGAATTTTGCCTCTATCAACAACACAGGCAATACCAGTTAAAATAAAGTGTAAGTAAGGTTAATACAATAAATGAAGTGTTTTAATCGTACGATTAAAACACTTGTGAAAACCATTTGTAGCTTAAATGCCATAATTACAGCGAGATTGTATCAACATCTACATAAGGGAATTTAGAATCTAAATATGACTTCCATCTGGAGTTTTTAGACTTTTAAACAAAGGGTAGCCCCTAACAACATGATTCTCTTAACAATATGTAAAAATTTATTTGATTATTAAAAAGTTTATCGTTTTTCAATCAAGATTCTCCATTTTTGTTGCGTTCATATTTTATAACAATTTCTACATTGATAACATTTACTGTCTTCATATTCCACATTTTCGTTGCGAATAACGAACTCTACATTAACAACATTTACTGTCTTTATGTTCCACATTTTCGTTGCGAATAAATTTATCAACGATTTGCACTTTTTTTTTTTTTTTTTGCGTCTTTATTCCAAATTTTTGTGGCGCTCATATTTTTAGATGAAAACCACTGATTTTCCACATTTTTGTTAATTTAAAGCGGGTGATTTGACTCCACCATTAAATTATTAAGATTAGTTGCTGTATAGTTTCAGCTTTTTATTAAACTAATCCCACAATCTTTGTCGACATGAACAGACAACGAAAAGGTTTCCATAAGCCCTGATTTTACATCACGCGACACCAAAAAGATTATAGCGAATATTGGAAAGAAACTCAAAATGGGCCAACATGGCACAACTGCCAAGTTTTGGTTTAATTAAATACCGATGATACATCTTTACAATGGAAATAGCAGAAAGTATACGGGTTGGTGAGTTGAAAGTATACATTACGTACTTAACAAAAATTACAAACTATTTTTTTACATTGAACCATCTTAATTATGCAAGGTGGGCATTCAAATAATATGATGACCTGATAAAGTTATGGGAGACAAATCAGGAAGTTTATGAAGAGTATACGAAAGGGTATTTCTCTATAAATGGGACTAGAAAACCATTTTTGAGGAATGCTATAATAGTTTTATATTAGAACAAAACATAAATGCAGATGCTGTAAGTCAAAAAACCGGTTTTGGTTTGCTAACCAATTCTATCTCTGTTCGACAAAGATAGGCTGAATCACATTTTCTAAGATATAGTATTATCTTGCACTTTTACGAACATCTAAATATGAGTAAGAAAGAAGATGCAACACCAAATCTAAAAATTAACGAATTTATTTCGGAAAACAATGCAGTCACAGCTATCCAGAGGTCAAATGTCCATCAAACGTCAAAAGTTAAGAAACTTTGCTTCTGAAACAGGGCAACAAAAACTAAAGGGTGCATATGGGAAAGTAGAACAAACCAAACCTGACAATCTCAAGTATTAAACGAACAGATGCCAGCGCTCTTCCACCATGTCAACGTGTTGCATTTTAAGGAAAGAGGTAGTATGTTACAGGATTTGATGGTAAAAAGAGATACGTTAAATTATTTACTAAATTATTAGATTGTTCATTTTATAAAGAGTACTACGTGAGAATAGGGTACATTTAATATTATTTTAGTATTAATTTGATTTTGCTTTGTTAAAAATGTTCTGAAAAGGGTTTTTCACAAAATTTCGATATCTAGATTTTGAAAATAAATGTAACCTACATCTATAACCGTAAAACCGCATTAATTGTATGTTTTATTGTACAAGGAGAATTGGAAGACGGATACGAAGATGATTGGGAGACTGGCGACGAAAGTGAAAACAGTAATTGCGAAGAATAAAAGAGAAAATGGTATCCAATTGATAATCTATATTAACTGTTTGGAACTGTTTCATTTAGTGAATATTTTCAAGTAAATGTTTTTTCATACGATAATGATGTCATAACTACATAGCACGTGTCTGGTGAACAAATAAACGAGTCCTTGATTTTATACTTTTTATCAAGAGACATTACCTTTTTAATGTAATGTTATATTCAACTTGTAAAGAAAAATTATTTATACTTTATATAAATTAATATTATAAGTAATGTTATCACAATGTACCAGTAATGTAACATGTCTTTTTTGGGGATCTGGCTATGTTTTACCCCAGATTTTTGTTAGATATTTGAGATCTAGCTTAAAATAACTTTGTAGTGTGATTAAAATAATACGCGACAATTTAGACTTTATTATATTACATAATTTAGGTAAATCTAGGTAAATGTAAATTTTAGAGGGTCTGGACTTGTTGATGTTTATATTTTTGTAATCCTTAATGGTAATACTATCTACTGATAAAGTTTAAGTTATGGTTTTTTATGGTTGAATTATTTTTACCCCTTTTTGGGGGATCTGACCTTGGTTTACTCCAAGATTTTTTTGTTAGATTTATATTTTTTAACTCTATCACATCTCATCCACTTGAATAGGGAAGTTCCATACTTGGAGTAATTGAAATAAAACATAAAGTTTGGTGATTCAGTGGGTCCCAATAGCCGCACACACCATTACCACTGCAGCTTTTTTGATTCACAGCAAACAAATTATTAATTTGAGGTGGTAAAATATTTTGGTGAAAACAAGTTGAAAACATCCGTCACAAGCTCTAGAACAATAACAAAATTTGCATCCAAAATCAGTACAATTTATGAACTATCATTCGCTCCACATTAAAAGCTTTTGATAAAAAAAGGTCTTTGGTATACAGGTCGACAGTTCGGCAAAATGATATCATATTTTTCTGTACTAGAGATTTCCAAAACAAAACAAAAAAAAGTTTCCTTGCAGATTTAAAGTTTCATCTAAAAGCGAACTCGGAAATGTTAGCAAAATATAATTTTGACAAATAATAGCAACTATTCAAAATAAATTAGAACCAAAAAATGGAAATCAACATTGACCACTAAAATAGTTTCTAGTGTAAAGAGAAAACAAAAAGTTTAATTCATACAGAAATAATTTTAAAATGAAAGACCTGTAAATTTTATTGCGACAGCAAAAAAGCGAGCTTAGCAATTGGAGCTCATTTTATTACAGTTGTCGCTCAATAATTGGGACTTTCAAGGGACCGAAAAAATATGGTCTCACTTAGCGAATGTTCCACTTATATTAAGTTCTTTGATAAAAATTTAATTTCGTCAAAGAAAAAAAAAATAGAAGTCCAAAAAATGCAGGTAGGAAATGTTGCAAAAGGGGTAAAATAAGACATAGCGATTTCAGTTCATGAGAGTTATTTTTATATAGCTTTGTTTGAAAAGGTTTTAAACTTTTCATAAAATGGCGGTAAAAATAAAAATGTTACTCTCTCTTGGTATGATATCAATAGTTCTTATAAATTCACACAATTTAGACTCGTTTGAAATGGGATATCGCGTGTAAAAAAGTATTTAGACTCCGTTCGGAAGACAGGAATCGACAGCCATGATGGATCCCAAAAATATAGAGGACAAATTTCCTGTCATGTTTAAGAGAAATAGATTTAGAAATAGAAAGAAGTTGCATAAATAGTTTAAAACACCAACTGTTGTAGTCTATTTTTAAGATGCTAGCAGAAATAGGAATGTTGTTACGTCGTATGCTAACAAGCCATTTGTATATTTCTTTATCTAACACTTCATTAGCAGCTGATTTCATTCTTTTTTCCTCCGTTGCTGCATTCTTAACGATCACCTGATATATGATTTGTTTTTTTTCAACCAATGTGATATTGTGTTTTTCACGACACCATACTTTTGCAGTTGAAATACAGTTTTGACCTTCTTCAATATCTTATAAGGCGTTGTATTTCTCAAGCAAACTATTAGATTGAATCTTTCTTTTCGATGTTTAATGGACGCTATGTTGCCTTCAGATAACTAGCTGTGAAGTGTCACGATGCACGTGATACGAGTGTAAAAAAAACATGGTCGAACATTGGAATTCTGAAATTTGTTTTGAAATTCGAACAAAATTTCCAGTTACGAGAATGTTATTTGGCTCAAGGGACCTGAGTTTTTATCATATTTTACTCTTTTAAATGATGGTAGAGCTAGCTTTCTATTATCAACACCACGAGTAAAGTAATTTTGAGTATAGAGACTCCCAGAAAAGTAATTAGATATTGATACAGGAACATTGTTTTTAAAAGAATCGTGTACGAACATAACGTTGGAAGTTCTAACAAGATTTGAGAACACAAAGTTATACTCAAACTATGAAAAAAAGTTTATACTATAACTATCAAACTTGATACAAAAATATACATTGAGCGGAAAGACTGAAAGTTTAATTTATGCCTATTTTTTTCAAGTTTTCCCTCGTCTTCCCATTTATTTATTATTAATATTTGAAAAGTAGAGAATAATTAAATGGAAACAATATCGTCTCGCCTCCCAATTTTTTATTAATAATATTTGAACAGTAAAGAATAATTCAATCGAGACAATTAGATATGATATCTTTATTGTTTGTTACCAAGTCAAAATTAATTTTAATATTGTCCACAGAGAATTTTATTTAAACGTTTAAACAAAAGAATCATACTTATTCCATTCGAATTTAAACATCAAATTATTTTAATATTTAATTTCGTATCTTTATAAAGGCGGGTGATGTATACTGTAAGTTAAATTTAAATTCATTTTAAATTGAAATATTTTTACAATTAAGTGATATTTTCTGCTACAAAAATTTACAGTGTAAATAAAAACGTAAATATATTTTTAATTTTAGAAAAATATTTTTATTTTACTATGTATGTGGTATGCCATAAAAAAATTTTTTTTTTTTTTATAAACTATTCTTCGAATAGATCAAAACCAAATCAAAAGTAATTTCAATACTGCCGAGAGAAAAATTTTTTCTACATAGCTCCAGCGTTATTGTATATTAATGTTGATAAGTGGTAGCGTAAGAAAATTTGTTGCTTGTGGCATTCTGTTGCAATTTTCTTCAATCATCAATTACCTTATATCATTTTTAACTTTAGTTTGCCAACAAGCTTACCATCCTTTCACAAACTCTTATATATTGATTAAACAATGAATAATAAAAACTATTATTATTCTCTTTCTCTTTTTTATATTCCTTTTGACTTCATGAAGCGGGCAGAATAATAATTTTCTGGCCGAATAGTATAAATAAAGGATTAATCACAACCGAAAGCCAAGATCTATTCAACTGATTTAAAATAACTTAAGGAACTAAATTCAATATGTACCTGGAAATACATAAATCTAAGAACAGCAAATAAATTCACTTCTGTTTATTTTCTTTTCGATGTAAAGGTAATATTTGTTTATATATGGTTGTTATGTAATTGTCTTTATTTAATTCTAGACTCCATTTCAAGGTGGTACACCCACCACCTAGAAAACAATGAAAAGCAAAAAAAAAAGAGGGTTTAATTCGAAAATGTTGGTATACCATCTCGTTTGCTTAGAAGGGGTAGAAGAAGTTTTATGGTTATAATGCGTTTTGTGATTTATCTAAATAAAAAAAAACTATGGTAGAAATTTTTTCAAGAATGGCCTCCACGTGACGTCACTAGTTGTCATTAGAAAAAAAAATTAATTTTTGAGGTTTTTTAGATTCAAATAGATCATGAAAAAAGAAACAAAAAGTAACAAAAAATTATGGTCTAAAAATTCAAGGATCAAAAGATACAGGGATTCAAATTTTTGAAAATCCAGGGGGTAATGTTTCATTAAATAATCTTCATAAATCAAGGGGAACTGTTTAGATTTGTCTTAAAATGATTTACAAATAGTGAATTTCATGTATTAAAACAAAATCTGACATAAATTAAACAAGTAAACAGGAGAAAAAGTTATTTTTTGAAATAAATTTTAACCCCCGGTTTTATGAGAATTTGAAAACTTTGACACAAAATATTTTTATCCCCTGATTGTTTCAAAAAACTCATTTATCCAGCGTTTTGAAGTCAGTTTGTAATTTGAATTGCAACATCATCAGAACAATATTTCGAATGTCCACTCTTCGAAAGAAATGTTCGAATTTGATTATTATATGAATAAAAGCATTGTTATGTACTTTTTTTGATGACCTAATAGAAGACTCCCGAAAGTTTAACAGTGGAATCCAGTTAGATCAAAAAAGGTGCATCATCTGTCAACCACAGGATGTTAAAAAGGTAATTACTTTTTAATTAACCCAGCTCTGCAATTAAAAACAATTAGTGTATGTGTAAATGTTATGAGGAATTTTGTTAGAATATTTATACATGATTGTCATTTCAACATAAAAAATACTGCTATTAATTGGGTTCTTTTAAAAACCATAAAAAACTATAAAATAAAACTATAAAAATATAAAAACTACAAAAGATGTTGCTATAAATCAGTTACGAAATATCTATTTAAAATAATATTACAAATTTTTGTCATGTAACTGCGAATTTCCAAAGTTAGTTGGTTGAACATGACAGCGCCCATGAACTTGAAAGTCTTCTTTCTAATTCCAGTTTTACATTATGAGTTTTTGGAAGTGTTCCTTTGTTTCTTGTGTTGTTGTTTTCATCAATTTTTCAAAGTTTTCATCGAATTTCCCTCGTAAGATTTTGCTAATTATGACAAGATCGTTTTTTTTTTCCATAAATCAATTAAGTTAGCGACTTTGGTGATGAAAAGATAGTGATTACTTTTTCGGCTCTGATATTTAAATTGTTTAAACGATTTGTTTTGTTTAATTTTACTGCGATTGCTGTAATTCCGCAGTACGTAAGTAATGGCTGTATCATTGATTGGTAGGCTATTTTAGAAGAATGAACTGTCAGCGAAGGGCATAATCGTTCTAGCAATCGTAAGCTATATTCTATAAGATGTCTTGGCGTTTCATACCCAATTTGAAAAAAATAATTATTCCTACCAATTTTTACTTCAATAACCGATGTTCTGAAATTAAGAAGAATGAGTGTTCCTTCTAGGCGGCCGTCGGGTGGCGGTTCTCTGGTGTGTGGGTTTGTTTGTCACTGATGTCCTCGGGTTCCGTGGGGTGATGTGTTTGGCCGGTGTATATGTGGTTTCTTTAATCCATCAGTTGTGGTCAACTTAGCAACCTGAAACAATTTAGGGATCTTCCACCAGTTATTGATTATATTCAACGCGAAAGAGGTCCTATTCCGGACTCCACCAAAGTGCAGAATTACAAGCAATGTGTTTTTGATATTTTCAGGCTGTTACCAAGTCACCAATAGAGGAAAATCTTTCGAAGCTGTTGCAATATTTGGAAGAGTGGGAAAAATTCGGAGAAACAAAACAAGCGAAAGCTAAAAAACTTTTGAGGCGGCCGTCGGGTGGCGGTTCTCTGGTGTGTGGGTTTGTTTGTCACTGATGTCCTCGGGTTCCGTGGGGTGATGTGTTTGGCCGGTGTATATGTGGTTTCTTTAATCCATCAGTTGTGGTCAACTTAGCAACCTGAAACAATTTAGGGATCTTCCACCAGTTATTGATTATATTCAACGCGAAAGAGGTCCTATTCCGGACTCCACCAAAGTGCAGAATTACAAGCAATGTGTTTTTGATATTTTCAGGCTGTTACCAAGTCACCAATAGAGGAAAATCTTTCGAAGCTGTTGCAATATTTGGAAGAGTGGGAAAAATTCGGAGAAACAAAACAAGCGAAAGCTAAAAAACTTTTGCATGGTATGTCTTCTGCAATAATTAAAGAATACTGTCGATGTGCAAACTAATTCAACGATAATAATTGATGGGATGGCCGTCGTAAATATGATCAGCATAGATCACACAATGAAAACATGTCAAGTATGTAATATTTATGTAATAAATATTCCTGTAGATTGTCATTTCATCACTAAAATTGCCTCAAATTCGATTTTGGAAAAATTCGAGTATTATCAATAGGATTTGGCGCTAATTTACAGCTTTCTACTCATATCTATTGTAAATGCTTTCATAATTTGATGTTATAAAACAGTGAGGAATTTTCAGATATTTTCATCTGTTACTAGATAATATAAGGTACTAGCAGATCGGACCCTTAGGTTTCATGATTTAATATCAAATGAAAATAGCTGAAAATATGACACTGTTTGCTTTCGGTCCTTTTTGTAATGTGAAAGGAAAAAGTGTACTTTTGCACAGAGCTATGGATAAGAGAAATATATTACTCCATCCACACCGAATTTAAAAATGTATAGCCTATATACAGGAAGTTCATTAGTTTAAATCATTAAAAATTAAAATGCTGTTTAATTCATATTGTCAAAAGAATAAATTAAAGTAAAACAAATTTGTGGTATATTTTTTCTAGTTTATAATCCTTCATAAAGTCATCTCTGTTTGTTGCTTTTCGCAATGTGAATTAATGCAATCGCACACATTGTATTGCTAGAAAAAATTTTTTTATGACACTCGCTGGGTTGTTCCGAGCCTCCCAAGAAATTTTAGACTCTTAACCCTTTCCAATAAAGGGGAGTAGTGGACCATACATACATACATATACACAGAGAGAGATAAATTTTACTCCATAGGATTTTGAAAGTAGATTTATTGGTCTGACCAAGGCAATATCCAATGGTTTAACCCAAGTGCGATTTGTCTTTGATCGCTATATTAAAAGCTAGGACGTGGCGCACAAGAACTTCGGGAAATAAAACACAATATCAAATTGTTGACCAAACTAATATTGAATAAATTCCTTTAAAGAAGCTGTTTTCTGACATTAAAACAAAGCAGGAACTCACCATTTACTTATCAAGACATGCATTTGGCCTAATCCAATATAGTAGACACTTGTTGTGGTAATTTGAAAGCTTTTTTGAATATTTGCCATTAAAGTTGCATAGAAAAATTTCACACGTTGGTTCCTCTCAAGCGCTCTTTTGTTATTTTATAAAAACGTAGGCTCTTTTAAAATGGATGTATCTATGTATTTATTTTATTTATTATAAATAGTCATAAAGGATAAGTCACATCAATTTTATAACAAAAACTGCTAACATTGTGTGTCCTGTCTAAAAATATTTATGTATTAAAATCATTAGTAAAAATAAGGAAAGTGTTGAGTCAAAACAAAATAAAAATATAAAATCATTCAAAATACTTATTCAAGAATATTTTGAAGTTGTTCAAAGCTTTTCTTATTTCAACTGGTGGGTAATTTCGTGGCTTTAACAGATATTTTCATTTAGGCTGCAAAGTTCAAGACAGGGAGTGGAGATAAGCGGCGTGATATTCATGGTGGGTTGTGCTTTGAAGCGTTGGGTCCGAGGCAATCAAAAGCAATAATTGGGTTCACCGGATGTGACCAAACGGGAAGATTTTCTGCTATATCCAAATTGAGCTGGTGGAAAAAATTCAAGTATGTTGAAAAAAACGTGTCTGATGCGCTCTCAGAGCTCGGTAGTCACGAAGGACTTCCCTCCATCGAAACATTGGAAGCACTTGAAAAATTTGCTGTTGCTATTTATGGAGGTTCAAATCAAGTCTCTTTAAATTAATTGCATTGGTACCTTTTCTCGAGGTATCAGCGCAAAGCCGAGAATCTGCCCCCAGCATTCGCAGCTTTGAAATATATGATCTTTCAGGCACACTATGTAATGCTTGTATTAAAGAGATCCCACCGTTCAATCCAGAACTTACCACATGCCTTCTAAAGTGGTTGGGAAAATATTGAAGGAAAATTAAACTCAGAATTTCGATTTGCTGAAATACAACAGGAGTATTCTTTTTTGGTGGATCTGTATCTTTGAATGTAACTTTCTTCCAACTTATCGGCAATTTATTATTGCAGGTATTTTGTTTTTGAGCCATTTTTGTTTCATTTTCTTCTACATCAATAATTATATTTGATTTAATTTCGTAGACTTTTTTTAATAGATCACAATTTGATGAACTGTTTAATGTTATTTTTTTTGCTTGTAATTTAAGTGGTTCGTCAATTTTTGAACCATTTTGATAACTGTTTTTCTTTCTTTTCTTACTTCTTGACTTACTCCATTCTTCTTTTATAATTTGTATTCCGTGGCTGCGAGTTTTTCATGATACTATCTGTGAACATGCTTTGATACCAGATACATTTTCGTACAAAATTGCAACAATTTCGTCTAATCGGGCTGCTTGTTTGCCACTTAGGAGATTATTTTACAGGTCGTTCATTCTTTTTTCCGAAATCCCTGTTGTTTGGCTGTTACTGGATAAAAATCATTTGTAGAATGGTCAGCAGCAGTGGTATAAAAAAATCATTACATAATAACATTGGATAAACGCTGATGGTTTCCAGAAGTATTTTTTATGGGTTTTACAGAAATTTTGGTACTTTTCCATTAAATTTGTACTATAAACACTTTATTATTTTGTATTTTAACTTTATCAGAAGTATTATACAAGACTGAGCACAACAAAAGCAAGATGATTTATAAATATTTATTAACTTATAATTTTAAATCATGAACTTTTTAACTCTTTCTGATATCTTGGACGACAAGAAATGAACCGTTCACTTTTTACATGAAAGAGGGATTTGCACAATCCTAGAATTTGTGTGAATGGTCACCCAATGGTCTTGCAATTAAGGGACATTGGAGATAGATGGAGATGTCGTTCTCGTGCCTGTAGGACAGAAGTTGGTCTAAGAAATCATACTTGCTTTGCGGGGTCGTGTACAAGTTACCGAGATATCATTATATACCGCTGGACACGTGAAAACACAAGTAAAAAGTTTATAGAGCACGAACTGGGGATCTCTCACAGAACTGCGGTAGACTTTAACAACTACTTGCGTGAAGTTTGTGCTGCAGAGTTTCTTATGAATCCTCTAGTTATTGGGGACCAACCACCACAGTTCAAATTGACGAAAGCAATTTTTTCGCGACGAAAAAACAACCAAGGACGCGTGTTACTCCAACAGTGGGTATTTGGGGGAAATTGCCGTGAAACCACAGAGTTTTATATACACTGTGCCATACCAAAGTGCTGCAATATTGCTTCCAGTTATGAAAGGTTCTATTAGACAAGGTACCACCGTTATGTCGGATCTTTGGAGAGCTTATGGTGGTGTGGTAGCAATGGGATTCAACCATTAAACGGTCAAACACTCAATGAGTTTTGTTGATTCAATAATTGGTGCCCACACACAATCTGTTGAGAGATCTAGGAAATCATCCAAAGAACGAAATAAAAGACACAACGGGACATATCGATCCATGCTTGATTCGTATCGTTGTGAATGGATGTGGCGTCAACGACATAAAGAATTGGGTTTATTTAAAAAAAGTTTTAGCTAATATTTCAGCATACTGGCCGCCAAACTAAATGAACGACAAATAGTTTTGTATCGATTGTTTATAAATATATGTATATTTAAACTTTTAAAAAAAAATTTTTTTTGGGGTGGGAGGAAAAGGCATTACTGGAAGAGTACCGAAGTTTTTATGCTTTGAAAATGTGAAAAAGAGAAATTTTTTCGAAGAACTTACGTCAGAATAATGGCATGACGACTGGCGAAATGAAATATATTTTCAAGTCAAAATGATCCCAAAAAATATTCAGGAAAATTCAAGAGGCCCTTAAAGATCATCTACTTTTTCCGCTCTTAACGATAATATACAATTTACTCTTTAATCATTACGCTTATATCTTTAATATAACATTGAATTATTAAAATTTGCTCTGGTAAAGGTGTTAAATTCAAACTATATATATGTTGCTTTAAGGAACACTTAAGAAGTCTTTTATTCATATTAATGAAAGTTTGTTTTCTTTAAAAATATTTCATTTGCATCCATTTAATTTTTTTAGCGGTTTTCAGAGTTAACAAATTACACCGAAAAAGCTGAATTACACTATTGCGAGGCGACAATGTTTGTTTGTACCAAACAACCACACCCTTGCCGACACTTAATTGAATATAAATACCTGCTTATAGCCGATTATTAAGGAAAATAGCAGTATGGATAAGAAAGTGAGATAAATCGCAAATATAAGAAATTCTGTTTTGAGGGGGTTTCATTGTATGTTAGATGCATTTTTTTAATGTATAACAAAATTTATGTATAAATATATAAAGGTTTGCAAAAGCATGGCATGATCAGACATACACTTTCCTTACACAACAAAATATGTTATATAAATATCAATCAGGATTCCGCAAAAAACATTCCACGTCCTCCGCTTTATCATATCTTAATGATAAAATACTAAAAGGTTTTGAATCAGGAATTTTAACAGGAATGATACTCAT
>JAUZNK010061704.1:0-14845 GCA_035046665.1 Euphysa ruthae
AACGCTGATTGTATTTTCCAAGAGAAGAAATTCTTTAAAATCAAGTTCAAAGTTATTGTGGATTACCCGTAAGGCTCGTTTCTGAACACGATGGATAATCAGTTATAATCAGTTTTCTTACAAAACATCCATATTAGAGGGCAATATAAAAAAACTACATAAAACATAACTATTGAAGAGGGTTCTAGTTTGTAAAATATCCAAATAAGCTATTTGCATATTTCACAAAGAAGAATAAAGGAGAATTTTTAGGAGGAAGAAAGTGCAGATCTAAAGGTCAAGTTTTGAAGAATTATGATATGATTAAGATGTTGATGTAATAGCTCAAAATTTTGATGAGCACCTGATAATGAGAGATAGTAACGACGAAACACAACAAAAGAGAAATGGTATGAAGCTAATAAATCAAGCCATGGACCACGCTGAGCAATAGAGTCACGACGAGATATGGGACCTTTTACATCAAGCAAAGTAGGTGCACTTTGTAGATCACAAGGTGCACATTATTGTCTCACTCATAGAAGGTCATTGTAAATTTCCGACAATTCAAAAGCACTGGCCCATACCATCACAATTATTTGCTCCGGTCTGGTCTCGCCGATTTTAGAGGTGCCAATAGATCGTACTATTACGCCTAATTGTACGGAATAGGTATGTCAACAACCATGGAGCTCGAAAATTGGGCCGTAAATAGCGTTCTTTAAATTCTAGTATTATTTGCCGCTGAAGAGCTTCCAAAGTCATATAAAGTCGCATCATCACCTCAATAATCTAAAACTACGACACATACAAGCTACCCGGTAGCCATATGAGTATCACATTTGATCTCATATGATGGTGTTGTGATAACATCGTATAATGTGGAGTGGTTCTACTCATTCGGTCTAGCACCAGACACCGATGGCACAATTTTTCAGAAATGGCTGGTTAAAGTTTGCCACAGGTTTGCCAATGAAGGGTACAGTCATAACACATCTGACCTGTAGGCACTGCATTCACTTACTTGCTGACCCTATGCACATTAGTCCTGAAATACTAAGCTTACCATTAATCACGTTTTCGACTAATTTTTGCAACAATGGATGGAGGGATGCTGGGGCAGTTTTCAGCACATAATCTCGCTTGTGAGTGGCTCTTCGAGTTAGATTTTTTTGGTAGTTCCTTGTGTTTTCCCGGGCTTCTTGCCGAAATTATGATAGAAGTCGCTCGAAGTTCTCTAAAGATTTTGCACCAAGTCTTGAAGACGGCGTTACGGGTTGCTTTGGTTCTCATCACTGGACCTATGAATCTACAGTTATACACTGGAGAACTACCCGAACTCACTTAATCTGCGTGTTGCAGATTTGAGAAATTCCGCCTACATGACACGCTGTTGCCTATTAGCACAATGTTATACATTGCTAAACTCGTAGGACATCTCATTGAGGGTAACGTCTTAGCATATTTCAGACAGAATCATTCGATATGCGAGCACGAATACCCGTATATGAAACCATTGAGTAATACTTTTGCCGTCCTTATGCTAGATGTAGTAGATATCGCTGTCTTCCTTGAAGTTCAATAGCCAATCTGTTCTTCTTAGAACATTGCAGAGATAAGCAGCTTCATTATGGTTGCGGATAATAATGCTAGACTTGTCACCGTGTTTAGTGTATTTATCAAAGATGAGGACAGGCAAGTTTTTCTCGGGGAACTTGATGGTTGGTTTTTTGCCAATGCTATAAAAAACCTCATCGGTATTGGCTTCATATCGCCAGAGTCAAGTCATGATCTGAGATCTGAAATTATGATCCATCCCTGGTTTTCACGCAGATGCTCTCCCTCGCGACCGACGGTATACGGATGGGTGTTTAGGTCGAACACCTATGCGGAGAGTTGGACTGCAGTTAGGGTAAGGATGTCGCTAAGGAGAACACCATCTACTTTCGCTCTAGGCATCATGTTTATCAAGAAGCCATACCCGCGCACAAGTTCAATCATATTGCCAAGACGAAACTTCGCATGCGAGATAGGTTGCTCGCATATCCATATGGTGATGTTCGCCTATTTTTGCTGTAGCATCTTATCCGTTCCATAGTTTACCAGAGTCACCATCCCAACGTCTCTGTATTTTATTGGAGTCGGCTTTATATCTGCCCTATCGAGTCACTTTCTGAAATGATAGGCTGTAGCACCACCCATAAAGTTGGTGGATTAGTAGTATTCGGTTTTTAGTCGTTCATCTAGCTATTTCGCATCATCCAATGTTGCCCTAGTTTCTTCTTTGGATGTTTTGTCAATCACTCCGTCAATCTTCATAGCAAGACATTTCTCCCTAATGCAGCCTGGCTACACAGCCAGAGTCTTTTTATCTAGGGAAAAGCCCTAACAACTAATGCGAACATTATCGTTCTACTTCTTTGCTCAATCGTCTTTTGTGCTGCAGTATTTCTAATTTCTTTATTGCCATATGACAAATTTTTGTGCAAGACCTGTTAGGCTACGTCGTCCAGTAAATGGACATCCTCGATTTTTGGCGTGTTTATCGGGATGTCTTCCTTGGCATGGTTATTATGAAATTCATTCATTCAAATATTTTATATGTAGATTATAAAATAATAAACAACAAAACAGAAACACACAGAGAGCTATTTAACGATCTTTGTGCGACTAAACACTAATTGCTTGTGTCATATTGTCCTGGGAATGGTTGACGACGTTAAATAATTTGTGAACTCGCTGCTTTTTTATAGTTCACCCCTCGTTTGCCCTGATTTTGGGGAAGCTGCCGTAGCTCATGATGGACATATACCAGATATTCTCGACACTTCATCCATAATTTTTTATCGACACAATGAAGAGCGCCTGAGCTGATCTGACCCCCGTGGACAACAGTCTCATCTTTAATGCAGTGGTCAGAGACACCTTCTTCTTTGGTCACTCGAGCTAAAATTTCTTTAACTAACTCACCTGCAAAAGTGAATAGCTTGTAATGTTCCACAGATCCGAAAAATCTGGCACTTCCGAGGCCATGTCTATGGTTACCCTAAGTTCTTTTTTTTCAAATGAGACCCAATATTTCTTGCTTCATTCGTGATACCTTGCCCACTTGCTACTAGACGCATGCCGATTCGACGACCGTCAAAACCTTTCTTTTTCTCTATCCAGACGATTGTGTCCACTTTGTTGATACAGCTCCCGTCTAGGTAGAGCACTGAGGCGTTGTCGACAACTAGAGTGTAATATACGTCCGGATCAAGTTGTAAACGGGGTTTTTTCCTTCTTTACACGCGGTTTAAACACAGCTCAGAAGATCGATGAAGCTTCAGCAGCCTTTTTTAACAGCCCGATGGGATGGGCCGATCAAGGATACTCCAGTGATCAAATTTGGCTTTACAATGAGTATTACCTATTTGTCCCCATGAGTTATTATGTTTTGAGTTATAATAGATGAAAATTACGTTTTTATAAAATTACAAAAAATTATTAAAAAAATGATAAAACTTTAAATAAGTTTAAATGAATTTGAAAGCATAATGTTTTACGTCATGGCATCAGCAACAACAGTATTCACGACACCTCCTTTTTGGCGTAAAACTAAAAAAAATTATAACGTTCTCGTTTAAGTGTCTTACTTTCACCCAAACAATATCAATAAAGGTGTTACAAGAATTTAAGCCAAAAAATTTTCTTATCAGATCTCATTTTTCAGAACAGCTTTCTTAGTTATAATTATTTCGATGAAATTTTTATGAAATTCTTTAAATTTCATGCCCCTTCAAAAGCAAAATTTTTGAGGTAATAATATGCCACACACATATGAAAAAGGAATTGCATGAAGTAATCTTGAAGAGATCACGCTTAAAAATATAGCCATTAAATCTGTCAACTCTGTCGACTGGAAAAGTTATAAGTCCCAAAGTAATTTTGTTGTGAATTTTAACAGACAAATCAAAAAATCATTCTTTGAGTCTACTGGCATTAAATCTCCATAACCATTTTAGAAAACTCTCAAACCTTTTTTTTCGAATATAGCTAATTCATCCGAAAAAAGAATTGTTTTGGTTGAAAAATAAGAAATAATTATAAACACACCTATATACCTGGATTTAAACTAACTAACCAATCGTAATTAGTCGTCCATTTTATTTACGTTATAAAGTAGCGAAATGTACGTCAATTATTGGATAATGCAATTGGATCATGATTTCAAAACATGTTTTAGTCAAGATATTTCATTGGTTGTTCGGCATTATACGTCTTTTATTAGTCATTTTTAAACAATAGAACGCAAATGATATATTTGAAACAAAAATAATAACAGTGTAGTATTTTCAACGAACTTTTTTTGTATATATTTATTTTTATATATTTATTTTTATTATAGCCACAAAATACATATATTTATTTTATGACTATGTTTTATGTAATTGTCTTTATTTAATTCTAGACTCTATTTTAAGGTTACCACATCCTAAAACAGTGTTAAATATTTTCATTCGTTGGTTCTAACAATAACATAACAAACATTCGACATCATACGCTTTTGATTGGTTTATGTTAAACAATGAATAACAAGAACTAATAATGTTATTATACAAACATTCGACATTATACGCTTTTGATTGGTTTTTGTTGAACAATGAATAACAAGCGAGAGTATCAACTTCGACCCTAGCAGTTGAGCATATATGCTACGAGTTTAATCTCAATTTGATGTTTTATTTTACATAATATATCACTCGCAGATGAGATTACATATATTTATATATTTTTATATAATTCCGTTTTTAAACAATAGATAATAAGAACTATTCTGTCTCATTTTTTATATTCTTTTTGACTTCCCTTTTTAAACAATGGGTAATAAGAACTATTATTAACTTTTTTTTTTTTTTTTGTTTGTTCTTTTTGACTTTATGAAGCGGGCAGAATAATAATTTTCTGGTCGAATAGCATAAATAAAGGAGCCAAAGTCTTTTCAACTGATTTAAAGCAATTTAAGGGACCAAATTCAATATATTTTATCTTGAAATACATAAATCGAAAAAAATGCAAATAGATTCACTTCTGTTTCTTTCCATTTCTGTGCCAAGGTAACAAGGTAATATTTGTTTATATATAGCTTTTTTATATAATTGTCTTTGCGGGGTGGGAGGAGGTGAGACTAAGGGCTTTTATAAACGGAGTATGGAAACGTTTTTAAGCCAATCTTCCTCAGGTACATAAACGAGTAGCAAATACTAATGTAGGCAAGGATGATTTTACACTCACATGTGGAATAGCGTGGCTCTTCCTCGCTTAGATATATAATTCTAACTCTACACTTTCTCCCCACTGAGCAGCTCCGAGAACCTATTTGTTTTTATGGTAGCATATGTTGATCTGGTGCAATGGTCTAGGGCGTTGGTTTAAGACGCCAGTCACTTCGGTGGTATGAGCTCGAATCTCTGCACTATCAAAACATTTTTAGATCTATTTATTTCAAATTATAACTGCCTATTTAAAAAAAGACTTGGTGCACCACAAGGGTTCAAAAAACTCAAGGGTTAAAATTTTGCGCCACGTAAAAATTTACCGCGTCTTAAATATAAATACGAATTCGATCACAATGATATATTGACGTGTAGAATGTATAATAAACTCCTCACTATCAAACGTTTTTTTACTTATTTCAAATTATAACTACATATTTGAAAGAAACTTGAAAAAATATTAGGAGTTGAAAAAAAAAACGTCACAAGCGCTGATAATCGAAAATTGAACTTAAACAATTTTGCGCCACAATCATTGACTTGATTTGAATTTTCAGCCATAAGAATTCAATACAGCTGAGAGTCTGATATTCAAATAAGAAATTGATTAAAATTCATAGCGGTGCATAAGAAGTTGAAGTTTATGCTGGAAGGTGAAAAGCTTATGCTGGCGAGTATAGACTAGAAACTGAACAGGGCCGTCTCGCTCCAGTATGCATCACACTGTACTCGTCGATAAATGTCGGTTAATGTGACATTTTCAAAGAATGGGGTTTGTTAAGAGTCACAACCTCCAGACCAGAAAACCCTGTGGTTATTCAAAAAGAGGCACAGTTGATTTTTCACCATGGTATTATCTCGAAAGTTGACAATTACCAGATAACGCATTAATTAAATTTTGAATATTGATCAAAACCTCAAATTTTGCATCCGTTTCATCTCAAACTTTGGCTGAAAAGAGTTCCAGACATGTTATTATTGCTGGTTGGTCATATAAGAAAGCATTAACAGCTACATTCTGTATAATATATTCCAGCGAATTTCTTCCAATGAAGCTGACATATGGTGGAAAAACGGCTACAAGTTTTCCAAAGTTCAACTTTCCAAATGTGCTCAGTTTGACTGCTAGCTTGATGCACTTTAGTAACACACAAGAGTTGCTTGATGAATCACACAGAATTTAAATCCCTGAGTTAAAAGACTTAGACAAATATATATTTAAGACATAGATTTCAAACGCAAAAAATTCAAGACTCATTAATTTAAATGGATGTGTTTAGAGGACAAACGACCGAACCTGTGAAAAAAAAGCTATTTGAAAACGATACCTTGCTTGTGAAAGTTCCAGCCAAAATGACGAATATATTTTAGCCGCTGGACCTTATTGTATATGTTTTTTTATTTCATAACCCCCACAATGTTTGATGAACCATAAGATAATGTGTAGCAAATTGAAGAAATTGGCGAAGCAATTCACAATGTTTTTGATGTATCTGAGGACAAGGTGTACTGATCAACCTCGGCTCCAGCGTTTCTCACCTTTTTGATCTTCCTGAGAGCGCTCTGGGGTAAATCAAAAAAGGCAAAAAGCGCTGGGATCAAGGTTGGTGCATTGGCGCATATTCAAATAAGAGATATTTAACGACTTTTCAAGTAACTTTTTATTTCATTAAAGTATCCGAAATTGCCGGTCCCGGAAGTAAGAAATTTCACACGAAATTTGACGCGAAAATTTATGTCCGTAGCAATTTCTAACAATGAGCTATTCGTGGGCATCATATTTATAAAGGCGTTTGGGTAATATGCATTGAAAAGAAATTGATTTTTAAAACAGACACTCGAGAAGAAGCGATGGAAAATGACAAAAATAATATTGGTGTTTTTAAATCAGACGATCCTAAAGCGTTGTTTTGACATCTTCAAATAGAAATATATGTTCTCTTACAAATACAAAAAACATTTGCGAGTGTTTTATTAGGAAAAGCTATTGAAAATAAAAACAAAACATCCAAATTTTGAGCTTGATTATACTAAAACTACTGTAACAAATATTGCAACTAATTTATAATATGAAAAATTGGATTAATACCCATTAAATGTGGTTTATTAATTTTTCTCTCATCCATTCAACCAAAATGAAAACTGCGGGAAATTCAAATAAGCTTTGGAGGTTTACTCAAAAGTAGAGGCTTATCCATCAAAATCACTTTTAAGGGTGGGGCCTTATTCTAGAGAGGGGTCTTCCTTCCGTTTCCCCGGAAGAACATGTTGTAAAAAATAAAAAAATATCTGCATGAAAGATGTCAATGTGAAATTGTTCAATTCAATATATTATTAACAAAACGCCTATTATTAATCTATATTGAAATATATTTTAATCATTTTAGCGTCTATAGAAATTGTATAGCTTTTTCAAAAAGAAAACAAGATGTTTTCCTCAAACAAATACAAAACAGGAACTTTAAATAATGTGATTTTCACAGCCAATTTTTTATATTCCCACTGTTGTTTCACGTTTTTGCTTTCTACGTTATTACTATCTCGCATGACTTTGTTTTAAAATCTTAACAGATGCTTTTTGAATAACTATTGATTATATCACACGTCAATTTTCTTAAACACAATTTTTAATTTGCTTGGCAATACAGCACACAGCAGCAACTTTAACACACAAGGGAAAACATTAAAAACAAAAGTGTTATAAATAGTATTGAAGAATATTTACACACACAGAACAAATAAGTCGTCACCAAAAATTGTATAAAAAGGATGACTGCGAAATGTAAGCTAGCGGAGGAAGAATACAGTCAAGAAATGCTGGATTACAGGGACAATTTTAGGTTGAAAATGTTCCAGTCAAAAGGAAGACGCTTGGCTTGCTGTGAAAATGACCTAAAAAAAGATATTTCACCTATAAAACGCCTAAAATGGTTGTTTGGTAGGGTTGAAAGTTCGTCCTACTTTGATGAAAATGAGTTAGACGATATCCTATTGGTTTTGAAGATAGGAAGAAGGCGAGGCGTTTTTTTTCCAAAACATTGAGATCACAGTAGCCGTAATACTTTATTTTCTAATAAAAAATAACCTCATTTATGAGTGTTATTCTATAACTAACTTGCGTTTGTGTACGTATAAAATTAAACTGATATATAATTTATGATAAACCTGTTGTATATTTCAAAATTATTATGCAATAATGGAAAGGAAAGTTCAATCCAATTTGTTTCATATTAAGTGCTGATGATTCACATTTTTCAAAAAAAAAAAAAAAAAAAAATTCCATAATGTGACCAACATATTACCAAAAGGTCGACCAGGTCTTTACGACCTTCTGTTTTTGGGTGAGAAGTATCGTTTGAATTTTATTATTTAAAAAAATAACTTTTCTCAACTTTATTACATAACTTCGAAATTGTGTTCCATTAGAATACCTTAAATGGTGAAATTCACCATTTTTTTTGTTGTTTTGTTGTTTCATCGACATGTGTAACTTTACAATTCATTTCACATTTGCACAAAACAAAAACGTCATTTTCAAAACAAACTTTAATGCATTTGTTCCCGCAGATTTTTTTAAAAAAAAAAGCGAGTTGCAAAAGTTAATTGTCAAAAAAAATCTCAAAAAGTTTTATTCGCAAAATTTTCCGAAAATCTAAAATCCATACTCATTTGGGTTTGCTATCATATTTGCGATGTTGGTCAAGAAAATCACTTTTACAACATGGCTTAAATGTGAATTTATGCTAAAATTTTATAAAAGTGTTATATAAAGTTTCCAAGATTGTAAATATTATTATAAAGTATATTGTTATAAAAAAAAACGTGTATCCAATATTATTTTTATTAGATACTCAGGGATACTTGGCAATAAAAAACATTCAGCAGTTCCTACAAGAATCTCTAAACGCCAATCATGCTCCTCAGAATAAACGTCAATCATGCTCCTCAGAATAAACGCCAATCATGCTCCTCAGAATAAATGGCTTAGATTTTCATGCTACAGAATAAGCTTTTCAATTTATTCACGGTTGCAGCGACAGTGGAGATCCGTGTTTAAAATACGCGCCTCCACTACACTACTATTTCAAGAAACTTAAATTTTATGTTCTAAGGAAAAAGCTCATTCTATCTATGAGTTATGCAAAATTTTTGGTTATATCATATATTATTAACAGAGTTTTTTACAGTAGGGTGCGTTTAGAGATCTTGCAACCGTATTCGCGCCATTTGGTTCTTGTTAGTAATAATTGCACAACAAATTACACTTCATTTAAAAAATTGTCATTAACAGCGTAAAGGTGCATTTTAGTAGTTATTTTGCTAAAACAAAAAATCTAAACCAAATTTAAAAGAAAGCCATAAACAATTTAGCACCAACCAATTAAAATGAACGTGACACTAAATTCCGAATGCATTGCAATAGTTTGTTTTTTTTAAATAGAAAGGTATTTTTCTCACATTTTTTCGTAGCAGTTCGGATTTTTTTTTTGAATTTACTAAAACTCTTAACAACTCAAAGGCAACCCATTTTAGACTTACACCTCCAATAGGAAAAGTTGATCAGCGTATAATTTCGATTCAGAAAACTTTTCCGTCAAACAAATAAAAAAAAAATTTTTATTTTCGATAGCATTACAGAGGTCAAAGTTACCCATAGATGTGAAATGGCTAACTTTAAGACTATAGCCACTGCAGCAAAATTTGATAAGTATGATATACGCGTTTGGAAAAACATCACTTTAAAATAACAATTATAAACATATTTTCCTGGAAAAATCATGTGCTTAAATTTTAATTCAAAAACTTTCACTTTAACCAAATTAATTTACTCAACCTTATCTTTTTTGACTCTAATTTTTTTTTTTTTTTTTTTACATAGTTTTTAATTTATTGATTTATATTTGCAATGTAAAACAATTATGAAAAAAAAATATATTTTTTTGATTGGGCTTAGTTGATCTACCCCAAAGGAATATTTTCAGCAATTATTGTGACGTACTCTATATTTAGTCATTTTAAATAACAGAAAATTGAAGGAGAAATAATTTTTTCTTTTAAGAATTCTTTGCGTCTAATGTTTATTGTTGATTCTAGCAATAGTAATGAAAATTAGCTTGAGGTAAACTACCATATAATTCATGCCCGTCGGGAAAAAAAGGTGAGAGGGTCGAGTGGGGCCTGTATATTTTTTGATGATTTAATCGATTTCAATTAATCAATAATAATTTATTTTTTAAAACAATCTTACAACTAAAAATAATATATTTATAATTATACAGTTATTTTATAGTTTTACCTGCATGTAAAATTTGGAAAAAAAGTCTATAAAATATGCACCTGTGAATGGAATAAATCAATAACTAAATAATCAATAATTTAAAAACGGTTTTGTTGCAAAATATAGAGACTCTCTCCATCTAAACTCTTTCTTGACTTAAATATGATTTGGTTATATTTTCGGGCTACTTAACACCAGTCTGAAAAGTGAATTTTTTATCAACCTATCTGTGACATATGAAAAAGTGATGCATTAAATGAAAAATAAGTTGTGACAGGTTTAGCCGACTGATTGTGAAAGAAATGTTCTCTAAACATAAAATTATGAATTTTTGTTCTCACGAAGGAATGTTCGATGTTCACTGACCTTGAAGAAACGCACACTCAGAAGATATCTCACAGTTTTTATATGCACATAAGTGTAGATACCATTAACAGTATTTTATAATACAAGGCACTTGAAATTTCTTATATTTCAAAACAGATATTTTTTTTAGTTCATTTTGTTATAGTGAAATAATGAAGAATGGAACCGCCGCGAAAGATGAAAAGTTATTTTTAGAATTGAAAATTTTTTTAAATCGTTGTCTTCTGTTAAAGAGTGCCCGGCGTCAAGTCCAAGTTTACCAAGTTCTCATGAAACACCTAGTACCCAGTAGGAAGATGTCAAGGAGACTGCAGTGGATTCATGCTTAAAGACTGATTGACAAACTTGATCAACCAGGTGATTCATTTCCTTTTCCAAAGCCTTCCTTTGGCAATGAAAAACGCTCTTACCAGGTAAATTGAATTAAAGAATTTAGTTGGCTCGATTATCACTAAAAGAGGACTTTCTTCAATTGTAGTTACGGTCTGAGAGAAACAAAAAATATGCTTTTCTTAAAGTCGGGTTTCGAAATTGGAAGAAAGTATTAGGGGTTTTCAAAGAACACCAAAAATCGAAGTGCCACATTGCTGCCTTAACGTATGAAATGACAGTTCCACATTGCGGAGACACTCGTGTGATGTCCGACCAGGTCGTGAAAATGACATGGCACGAAATAGACGATCAATCATAGAAATTTTACATTTTCTAGGACGTCAAGGGTTGACCTTAAGAGATGACGACAGTGAAGAAAATTCAAATTTTAAAGGTGGATTCCCTATAATCAAATTGCAGCTTTCACAAAATTATAAAAAAGATGAAAAAATTAGAATATGGATAACCATACCTCTATCTAACTCAACATTTATCGTACTTTCCGATTCTCGCAGTTGTTTAAGTAATATTTTTGGAGCTATGGACGTTTTCCTGACTTCGTGTAGAAAAAAATGTTTTGAAAAATTGAATTTTTTTTATAATAGTTTTATTCTTCTAACCCCTTGGGAAAGCGTTTAATCAGCTTTTAAAGTGGTTTTAAGCCTGAAAGAAGATGCCAAAGTTCAACGGTTTGTAGTTTACACATTTGGTATGTCAAAGTAGCCATTTAAATGGCTATACTTTGAAATACCAAGCGTTTACAAACTTATTAAAAAGTGAACCGAGAGTTATATGTGTTGAAAATGGATAAAAAAGCAAGAATGAAAACAAGAAAAGGGTAACTCAGGGCATTGTACTAAGCATAATAGTTAAAAAGTTTATATTAAGAAGAAAAAAAATCCAAATAAGGGAAAAATTTTTGTCGATAGTGATAAACAAGAAATTCTTGACAGCGACGCTGGTTTACCAGAACCCATTCAAGTTTTTGCTTCTAAAATAATAGAAATTCAAAGTGACAACTTACTAAATTTACCATGCAACTGGATTTAAACAGTTTGATATGTCAGTCTTACCGAACGTTTTGTCTTTGCTAGCCTGCTCAAGCTGTTTGAGTATCGACACATTTTCCATAACCAATTTATTTGAGAAAAAAAAAGGTCTTTCCAGATATCTTCAGATAAATTGCAAAGATTGTCCATTCCTCCATGGGTTTTACACCTTTCATGAGGTAGATACCAGTAAGGAAGAAAGAAGCAGGGGTATGAAGACGGATGGAAGTAAACATGAGAGCGGTGTATGGTTTTCGCAATATTGGGATGGGACACACGCCGTTAAAAAAGCTATGCGGTTATTTGAGCATGACTCCACCTATGAAAAAATGAAGCTATGAGCATATTTCAAATAAAATCAAAATTGCCTGTAAAACTATTGCCGAACAAAGGCGACGCTAATAAAGTTAATGTTGGCATCCCTATTGATGGTACTTGGCAAAGAAAAGGATTCTCGTCAACGCTAGGTGTTATTTCTGTAAACACAGGGAAGGTGTTTAATTTAGCAATACTACAAAAATCATGTAAAGGATGCACACACATGAAAAATTTTGTCAAATCTGATCCTCAGCGATATACGTCATGGGAACTGTCCCATGAGTGTAATTTAAACTGCACCGGCTCTTCATCCGTTATGGAAATCACTGGTGCTATGAAGATCTTTGGAAGATCAAAGGATAAACATGGACTTGCTACACATCTTTTTATGGTGATAGAAAAGCATTTGCTAATGTGCATATTATATATGGAGCTGAGGGAATCGTAACAAAGTAAGAGTGTAAAGGCCATAACCAAAAATGAGTTGGTTCTCGTCTGCGAAAATTGAAGAAGACCACATAATGTCTAGGAAGGAGGGGAAGGTTGACTGACGCAAACATAGACTCATTACAAAACTATTTTGGTGCTGCCCTTCGCCAAAATGTTGGTGAACTTGATGCAATGATGAAAGCGTGCAAATGGTCAATGTACCATGTTGTGGAATATCATTACACATGTCCTGTCCTAAATCTACTAATACCTGGTGTCAGTATGAGCTTGGTAAAATCAATCGCACCAGCTATTAAAGTTCCAAAAGAGAACTGCTAATTGATGTTAGGAAAGCTATTCTTCCTATATACAACGCCTTTTGCATTTTTGAGAAATTGTTGCAAAGGTTTCTCTATGGAAAGACGCAGAACGAAAGCGAGTCGTTCAATGGCACGATTTGGAACAGAGTTCCTAAATCAATACCTGTTAGTTGTAAACCCAGCCATTAGGGAAATATGGTTTAACTAATACTCTTGATAGCCATCGCAAATGCCTTTCCTTGTTAAAACGATAATCGCAAATGTAATTTTTAAGTATTTACATGAACACTGTAAATATTATTACGACTTGACATACATTATATATAACTCTTTTGAAGTATTTCATTATAAATAATTAGACGTTTTCACAAATTTCACAATTCACGTACAGACTCACTAGATTTAATCTAATTAGCGAATTTATTTTCCGAATCTAATGACAATCGGAAACGTTTCTTTGGAAAGTTTTCAGTTAAATATGTATATTAGAAAAATAAAATGTTTATAAATCACACGAAAAACCATTATTTCTAAGTTGATTTAGATTGTATGTACTACACTTTTTATTTACATGCAAAAGTAAAATGAAAAAATTGTAACTAAAAAAGTCATTTCAGACATAGGTGGTAATATCAAATATGCTTCGGGAAGTCCATTCTCCTGCTATCTAAGAATCAGCTATCTGAGAATCAGCTTTGAAAATTTTCTCCGCTCGCGCAACCATGGTGCGTTTCGTCGTGTATAGGGTAGGGGAGGCAAAGGAAGAAGAGAGGAGCGGAGGGGGCGAGGGGAGGAGTTGCAGACGATTTTTGTCCCCTGCGCTTTTAAGTTTACTCCACCGGAAAATGAAAGATTAAAGAGAAATTTTTTATGAAAATCTGTTTCCATTGATACTTTTTTAAATGGAGAGGCTAGGGAGATAAAGTTAAAATTCTGAAACTTTCAATATTCAAATATTTTTCGAACGAAGCTCAGTTAAAAAATCTCACAGTGTAAATGAGTGTACATTAACATTTTCTGGGAAATAATACGATTTAGTTTCACTTTCGTTTACTTGTTTACATTTTATCTTTCTGATTAATGTCCATTATGTGTTTCTGGCTTTTATTTGTTAAAATAAATAATTCATAAAATAATTGTTTGCTGTTGTATAATAACAAACAAAAGGAAGTTTGTAACAAGTAACAATAGATCTTTAACAAATATTTTAACTTCTTAGTGATAAAAATATTTTAATATCTATAGTTTTGATTTGTTTAGATGATGGTTACTATGCTGGACATTCCTTCTTTTTTTTCTTGCTATTAATCGAGTATATAGATTGCATTGGTGCAAAATTTGATGCTTTGAAAACAAAATAACACTGAAGCACGTAAGAAGATTTTAAGCAGCCAACCTGTTAAAGAAAATGGTTTAATTTTTAAGTAGGTATAGCTATAAGTATATTATTTATAATATGTTATAATTTATAATAGATTT
>JAUZNK010061715.1:0-49458 GCA_035046665.1 Euphysa ruthae
TTTAATAATATTATTTAATATTTAATTATTTAATGTAATTGAATACCAGATGCTTCGATGTTACATCATTGCACAATGATTATTCGATGATTATTTCAAGAAGATGTTTGAGCTATGATCTTTTAGTCAATGTTATGATACTTCAACATATGACTTTGAAAAGGACGACGCATTAAACGAGAATCCCGTAGAATCAGTATTTTAAAAGGTAAAGTTTTTGAGAACTCAAGTAACCCAAACACTATTACAGACACTAGCTGTTTAACCGCCAAGATTTGGCTAATTGGTGCACAGTTTAGGATGTGACAACCTTAAAATGGAGTCTAGAATTAAATAAAGACAACTATATAAAAAAACTATGTATAAATATGTATATGTACAATTTTAGTACAATATATGTACAAATATTACCTTTATATCAAAAATAAAAAGAAACAGAAGTTAATTTATTTTCTTTTTTTGATTTATGTAATTTAAGGTAAAATATATCGAATTTGATTTATCATTTATTTGAACTATTCTACTAGACAATTAATATTTTGCCCACTTGATGAAGTCAAAAAAAATATTAAAAAAAATAAGAATAATTATAGTTGTTATCATTCATTGTTTAAAAACGACCAATCAAAAACGTATAATGTCGAGCGATCAATCAAAATACTTGAATAAAACATGTTCTGAAATTGGAAAGATGTGCTACTTCATAACGCGAATAAAATAAATGACTAATTATGATTGGTCAGTTTGTTAAAATCAAGGAGGCTCATAATTGGTTTTTTTAGTTGTATATTAAGGTAAGAAATGGGAAAGAACAGAATAGCCAGGTTCCTGACCTTGTATTTGATTTTGTTACCAATGATAGTCAATCTGATGATGGGCTAAGTAATAATTCTGAAACTGTGGATGTAGATGTTACAGATTATGATGATTTGATTGCAAATTTACAATATAACTGTAAAACTGAAACCACATGGTTCTTCAGTGAAAAATTCCAAACAATATTTTGAACTTCACAAGAAAACACATTCTAAATCTATCCGAAAATCGTTGTCTGATAATCATACCCTGACCTTTACTTAGGTTATGAAACTCATGCATATCTTAAATCTTACAAGGATTATCCTTGTGTTTCAGAAATGAATGTTTCCAGTCTACAAATAGCTGAAAAAGCTATGGTTGGTCTCCTTACCCAGTATTTTGATCACTTGATATATACTAGAACCATTACATGAACAGGTGTACTTTTTCTGCTATTTTGTTTGATGAAATGTATATCAAATCAATGATGGTCTATCATGGTGGCACGCTCTTTGGTAAAGCTGTTGACAATGTCATCCAGAAAAATTAGCAAAGACGACACCAAATGGTAATGCAACCAATGATTGCAATGGTCAAGTCCTGCTGATGGACACAGAACAAGCCAAAACTGTTTCAAGAGCTGTGCACCGTACCAGCTAAATACATTATGAATCTTAAGTTGGGTAAGAGGTCAGAGGAAAAAAAAGAAAAGAAAAAAATGACAGCATGTGGATTGTCACAATTAAAAATTAATCAAGTTCGTTAGTGAAACTTTCAAAACTAAATGAAGTTGACGTGTCACAGACAAAAGGTGAATTTTTGTTATTTTTTGCTTTATATATCCTCGCTTTCCTTGCATCTATAATTAGTTTTGGTAATGGTCATGACAGAGTATTTTTGAAACTGTGCAATGGCAAATAGCAATGTTCCGAGCTCAATTATTAACAAAAAAGATTCATCTTTAAAATATTTAAAACAAACTTTTATGATTTTCTTCTAAAACAATTTATTAGCGAAACAACAAATAACCATTATTGTTCTTTAAAGTTCAAGATCCCTTTTTTGTAAAACACTGCTTTAAATTTTTGACCCTAGCCTTCATTCGAGATTACAGTTTTCTCGTTGTCAAGGCCTCTAATTAATAGATAGCAATGTCGTACGCATCGCAATAGATGACAAGTCCTGTTAAGTATAGTCTTAGAGTAAGTTTACGTAATTTAGATCAGCAAGCTACAAAGACTATTGACATATTTCTTTCGAAAGTTATATTTGGTGTAGAAAGTCTCTTATTTTGTTTTCAATTTATAGATTAATTTTTTATGACTTTTAACTTTTCAGCAATAAAACCAGATTTATGTTTAAACATATTTAGTTTCAATTTAACTTTGTACGCTTGTATGTATTTTGGTTATGTGGCACTGCCACTTTTTTTAAAATTTAAAGATAATATAATACCCTTACAAACATGTATCGTTGTTTTGATATTAAAGAAATAACAATTATCCCCAGGGAAAAGTTATTGTATACTTACATATAGTTATATTTCGTGGTATATTTTGCATGTATTTGAATAATTTTTTAACATTATTTTCAAAAAAATTTTAGTTTCAATAGTATAATGCAAAATATTTCAATAAGCAGGTTAAAATATCTGCACAGAAAGATATTGACATGAAAAATAGATTTAGATTTAAATAAATTATTTTTTTGATAAAAAGATTGTTATATTCTGTATAAAATTGTTGAAAGGATGAATGGTTTACACAGAGACATATTGTTTTGTATGTAATTTTATGTGAGAACACAGAAATTCTGTAAAACAAAACTTTCTTTATAGTAATTGGAGCAGAGCAGCAAAATTTAAATTATTTTGAGATTAAAAGATACAGCAGCCATATAATTTTTACTTTCAATCATTTTATAGCCAATGCCAATACAGTTTAGTTTGGCGGTGTTTGCTTTTAGTTTCATAGGTGGTAAAAAATTAAATCTCTAATTTTACGGAAAGGAGCTGTGCAATGAAAACTTAATCTTATGTATATGAATTTCACAGAAATATCTATTTATTATCTATTTTTATACAAGTTAGTGTTGCATTTACATAACACTGTATATTACTCTCTAAATAAATCTAAGCTAGGCATGACACGATAAATAAACAACATAAGCACAATTTTACCTGAAGAAATCAAGGGTGACAGATATAAATAATTTGAAATCACCAAAAACGCATTCGGTCAAGATGTCCTAATAAATATTATTCCAATCAGAAAAGTGTAAAATCTATTTGTGCAATGTCAGATGACTGACGCTTATTTGCAGCCCTGCGCATGTCAATTTTAATGTTCAATCAAATATTTTTTGGGGTCGTGGTTGGTATAGTGTCTAAAACATTACACTGATTTTATTATGTAAGTCTCAGTCTGACTTAATCGATAGAAAATCAAGAATTGATCATTCAAAACTTTTTATTCAAATTTTTCATTTGAATGTTTTAATAAATTTATCTGCTATCCATTATGTAATCTGTAATAAAATCATAATTTATCATATTTAACCATCTTTCAATACCGTAATAGGTTAGTTATTTCCAAATATTCTTCTTACAAAGTCCTTTCCAAATATCTTCTTTAAGTTTTCCTCAAAAAAATTTTTTTTTCAATTACTTCAAAATGGTTTCCTCAAAACCTCATCTAAAATCGTTTTCCTCAAAAACCTTATTTCCCTAATATTTTCCTCAAAATGTTTTTTCCTAAGATATTCTATAAAATTTTAGTTCTTAATATTACTTTCAAAACAACACTTAAAAATATTTCCTCCTTTGGACCATCCCATGGTGATTTTGCCAATCTTGTACATATGAATGGAAGCGTGTCTCCTCTGAGCAGACACCAGATGGCAGTAGGACATACAAAGAGGGACACAGCACAGCTTGGTACCAGAAAACATACTAGTGTATATCCAAAAAAACCTGCCAAGAAGTGAAAGTGGCAAACAGTTTTACAGGCTACAAGACAATTGATGATATGAGGATGAAGATCTGTGCCAAAATAGCAGATTTATTTTACAGAACACAAGTAACAGAATAAGAAATCACTATATTTGCTATTACACAGACCTTTATTAAACATCATGGCAACATGAATATTGACATCATCCCTGAGAGTGTGCTTGATATAATTATATAATTTATATAAGCTTAATAAATATCTCGAACAACAAATAAGTATCTATGAACTATTTTCTCAATTAATTTATGAAGGTGTTGCCTATAGAAAAAAAAAAAATTGCACTTAAAAAAAATTTTTTTTTTTTTTTTTAAATATTTCTTGACCAAAATCTAATGCTCTTTCATGCTGTGGAGTTCATTTTTACAGAATTATTAGAAAAATTGGCACAGCTTCAACCAAAGTAGAATTTTTTTTCTCATGATTATATAGTAACACAATTTTTCTTTCCCCTTATCTCTATTTATTTCCCTTCTGATAGAAAAACAAAACAAAAAAGATGAGTAAATTCATAAGACTAAATCGGTTTGAGCAGGGGCCAATTAAAACTACTTACTCTTTTTGGGTTTATACTTTGATCAAAATACCACAATTCATCATCACGTACATTTGCAGGTAAAGAAGCTCTCTAAAATAGTGGTTTTTATAAATAGAAAAGAAAATAACTTAAAAGACAATGGAAATCCACATACAAAAATTAATAAACAAAACAAATTGTTTGTAAAAGGTTTTATTCTTTACCCATTATACTAGTCAATCTAAAATATAAATTGAGAGGAATTAAAAAATAGAATAACAGACTTGAAATAAAATTTTGGTGTAAAAAAACCGAAAATAAAAGCTATTTTTGGTCTAAAAAAATAACAATTATCAGCAAAAAAATTGCGATGTTTTAAATTCAATCATTTTTTTTTAAAGACTGGATATACTGCATTCCTACAAAATTTTATATCTAAATCCAAACACATACTAACCTTAGGGGATGAAAAAAAGGTTGAGAGGAGGGCTACCCACCAGATATTACATTTGTCTTATTAAGAATGAATAAATGGTACTTAATTAACAATAAATTTATGACGAGTTGGTCATCATATATGTTCATCAGGTATTTTTAAGTGTTATGGCTATTTCATAATCAGGAAACAGAAATTTAGACTCAAGACATATTTTAAGTTTCGCAAAAGTTTACATTTGACTTGGGTCAGATAATTTGTTGAATTAGTAAGAAAAAAGATTTATTTAAAGTTTTATTTTGCAATCAAAAACAAATTTATGAAGTTAAAAACAATATGAAATAAGACAATAATTTAAAAAATCATGGATTGACAACAGGGATAGCAAAATCATAGGCCTTGTTGTGAGGAGTTAGCTATTGATCTTTGGAATGTTGTTTGATTTTAATGCCTCCCATTAGTATGTTAAGTATTTTCATCAATAACCACATAAATTTTTTATGGGAAAAAAAAGGTAATAAAGTATACAACAAAATATTAAGATGAGCTAATTTATATATTTATCGGCTACTGAGAGGGAGTCACTCATATAGTTGAGGCTGAAACTTCGTACTCAAATATAAAATGTCAAACAAAAAAACAACAAAAAGTCCAGGAAATAGCATGTTATTTAGATAATTCTATTAAATTATCTGTTAACAAATGATAATGTGAATGAGTCTGGTAAATTGAATTTTAATAATTTCCAAAAAATTTAAAATTTTTGTATTTATTAATAAAAGCCTGATTAATGCTGGTAAGTTGTTCATCCAAATCAGTGATGCATTGATATTTTATTGAAAATTTTCCATAGCTTTTAAATAGGATTGTAATTAATTTAGCATTTTCAGTATTACACGTAAAGTGGGAGTGAGTATCTCTACTTTGAATGAAGAAGTTAGAAATTGAAGTAGGTAAGTTAAGGGACAAAGAATCATAGACAAATAAGAGATTAGAAACTCGAACCATATTTGGAAACGAAGAATCTTCAACCTAGAAAACAAATCATACACATCAAAGCGGAAAGACATGAAATTGATTATTCTCAAAGCTGAGAGCTGAAGCTAGTTTATTTTGTTAAGGGGACTATTCTCACCTCTTACCTGACAGCAATAATTAACATGCAAAGAAAAAAAAGAAAAATATAAAGATCGATCGAGTAGTGTTTTTATTAACATAATAATGCAGTTTAGAAAGCATACAATTTGTTTTATTTAGTTTTTTAGTGAACTCATAAACGTTCATCTAGCAAGACTCCAAGATATTTAAAATAATTAAATGGGTATAAGCGTTCAAATTCCACATGATGTTCCTTGTAGCAAAAAAACAAATAGCATAGTATATCTTTATTTATCTTTAATAAAAAGATTGTTGCCAAAAGCGCCTAGAACTGTTAGGAGTAATAATTGATAACAAAATTTCCTTTTCCAGTCATATTATTATTTGTAAAAAGGCAAACCAGAAACTGTGTGCCATTATACATCTAAGAAACTCATTGTCGTTATCTAAGTCAAGGCTGTTAATTTATGCCCATGTCCTCTCATATTTTTCATACTGCCCTCTGATCTGCATGTTTTGTTCTTATAACCAGAGTTCAAAAGAGGGTACTAAGAACAATCTACAACAACTTTTATTTAGATCTTGACAAATTGTTACCTATTGACAACAGTTGTAGTGTGCACAAAAGACATTTGCAGTTATTGATGATTTAAATTCATTCCAGTTTAAAGATAGTCTTATTAGAAACATGTTTCCAAATTCTATTAAAATTTCTTCCTCCTAGAGATTTGTAAATATCGAATTAAGTATTGGAAAGGTAAAAATTGTTCATGTAAGTGTTGTATGTAATTTTGAGTGTTTAGTTCTTGTTTAAAATTTTGTTGGAATGTAACAGTATCTACAAAGATTTAAAATTATTATCGTATTCGTTTATAACTATGTTATTATTCAATGGTAAACAAATAAAAGATTTTTTATATTATCAGAAAAATATTCGCTAAAATGGTTTTCTTTGCATTTTTCTAATTAGCGTGACTATCAAATTCCTATAGATTTTAAAACGAACATACAGAAACAGTTTTTTTTTCTTTATCTTTGTCTTTTAAAAATCTGCTATGCAAACATCTTTTTTTTTTTTAAAGATTTTAAAGCACCCTTTGAAATCCATGGTTTAAATTTAAGTTTAAACCTCTTTTTACCGATTTTTTTTAGTGGAACATGTTTATCTAACAAGTTGTTAAAACTAGTCCTCAATTCATATTGAGAAGCTTTATCATAATTTTCTTTATTCCTTCGATAAAGGTAGTCATTTTGAGAAAAAAAAAAATTTTTTTGTTGAAATTTGAAACTATTAAAAATTGAGGTAAGTGATCTGACACTGTTGAAGTTAAGTCTCCTGAAGCAACATTTGTATTAGAATATATTGTCAATTAAAGTTCTATATTGGTCCGTTACTCTCATTGGAAGATTTATAAATGGAAGATTGCAGGAAGAAACAAGGTTAAGAAATTCAGATGTTTTTTCGTCTGTATTACATTTAATTAGGTTGATATTAAAACGTAAAAAAATTAAAGTTTTATTGTGAAGTATGGGAGAAATAAAATCATTAAACTCATTTATTGACATACAGGGATGCTGATAAAAGCAGCCCACAACTACATTAGATATATGTGGAAAGATTGTACGCTTCAATAGATATTGGAAATGAAATGCCATTTTGTTTTTTAATTCTCGTTTCAGTCAAACCTAATATATCAAAATTAAACTTAAGTAAATTGAGCATTGTAGAAAACTCATCAAAATGTAAATTTAGAGAAGAAATATTCAAATGAATATAGATAGCAAATGGTGGCTATCAAAATTAGAATTATAAAAGTCTTCAATACAGTAGTATTTACAATTTATAGCGTTTAAAGATACTTCAACTTCCATATCAGAAGTGTTAAGGGACTGTGAAGTGAAATATTCATTAAATTAATTAAAAAGTTTATTATTTTTGGCCGAAGGAGAGTTTTTTGTTGGATAGAAGTTCACTGATAATTTTATTATTGGAAAAGAGAAAATTTAATTCTTGATCATTGACTTTGCTGAATGGAAATAGATCATCAGTACAGATAATACAAAACCATTTCAGACTAGATTGGAGTAACTTATAGTGTAACTTATAGTGTAAGTTTGTTACATTTTTTGAGGACCTATATTTTGCAGTTGTTACAATGAAGATCTTGACACGAAGTAATTGTTTTCACGGACACAGAACATTCTTTAAAACACATGCTAACTTATCTAACCCGAATCTTATAACTAAGGCTTTGCAGTATGATTACACCAAATTTTTTCTGAAGTTTTTTTGAAATATATGATTCATGCAAAATTTGGTCGGGTAAACCTGATCTTTAGAATCAGCTACATTTTGAAATTTGATTTGAAAGAAAACTCTTAAAACTTTTTTTTAAGCAAACATTTAATTAGTTGTGTCCAAAATTTGACAAATGTAAACATTACTGGAAATGTATATTAGTATCTAAGTGGCAACATTGAAAAGGAAATGTCTAAATGCTCGTTAGGTTAATGAGATTATAGGCAACTGGATAACCAATTCAAAAATTTTTCAATAGTAAAGATTGAATCAAAAGTTGCATATGAAAGTTTTAAAGGAATTAGAAAAGAAAAATCATGTGTTTTTTATCACTTAAGATATAAAGTTAGTTTACTGCTTGCGTGAGAGCACCTACCAAAAAAATTAAAAGAAGTTTTCTAATGCCATTGTTCTTTATTACCTTTGGCAAATTAAAATCTAAAACACATCTGTGTAGCAAGAATTTTTACTATGAGCATCAAAACAGCAGCATTATAGGAAAGTTTAGTCACCAGCACTGCGTTATTAAAAAGAAAACTTTTGCAAAAACTATCAAATAACATATATGTTATTTCCAAAATTGAATCACTTTTAATGCTATTTACAGGTGAAGATCAGGGTAACAAATTTTTGGAAGGCTTACTTATAGTGTAATTAAATTTCCACATTGTTTCTAGCATTAAAAAATGTTTTCAATTTATTAATATTTGCTATCTTTCAATAGAATATTACTCAAGTTTTATTCTTTCCCAAAATAATGAAAACAAAACATAGTAAACTGTTTGGTTTGGTAACTGTTTTTTGGACTGTTTACTTTTCTGCACAAAGTTTCAAAGATTAATTCATAAGTTCTTTTGAATTAACTTAAGACACAAAAAATTTCAAATAAAACTTGTCAGATAACACCTCATACTCATGCTTATAAGTGACAAGAATATACATGAAAATGAGTTTTCAATTTCTGGCTAGTTTAAGACTAATGTAAAATCAAAAAAAAAAAAAAAATTATTTTTGTTGAAATAATCAATCAACTACTAACATAAAAAGCCATTCGCATGCATGTCTTATAAGGCGTAAAAGCCATTTGCAATAATTAAGACTTCATTGACTATACAACTAACTAAAATATATGTCAAAAAAACTATATAGACAAAAAGTTTTTTAATGTCAACTCAAAACTTGATAGTTTACAACCAATCAATGTTGATAAAAATGAGCTCAAAATAAAAGAGCTGCTTAAGAAAAAATTTATGGAAAGATAAATGTTTTGAATAAATAGAAAATATAATTAGAGAAAACCCCTTATCTTACATTATAAAGCAAAGAGCACCTTAAACGGCTTATGGAGAGGGAAACAAATGGAAAAACATCTGCCAGCTGAAGTTATGAAAACAGATAAAACAAGTTTTAAAGAAAAGAACCATCTTGAGATAGCATAAAAACATAAAAAGTTGGAATTCAAGAGAACAGCAGAATGACCAAGCTTGACATCTGAAGTTTATGGCTGACAAGAAGGAATTTTTCCAACTGTTGTACCTGAATCAACTACTGATGAATTACATAGATTGGATATAACTCAGTGTGCTCCCTTAATGATCATAAAAAACCATAGATAAGGCTTTAACTGAAATAGAGTTACAACTCATTACCAGCTTTTGCCAGCTAACACACAGCATAAAACAATAATACTTTACAGCTTCAAAAAAGCTTCGAAGTCCACAAAATAATTTACAAAGAAAATCAGTCTGATGGTCAATGGAGGAGGAAAATTTCCAAATTACCAAAAAAGTGACTATATGAGAATAATCCCATAGCTGTAACAGAGTTTTGGGTCCAGTCACCAGAAAGATGAACTTTTATCATATAAAATTTACCTTAAATCCTTTAGTTCTTCTTCTAAATTTCATTTCTTCTTCAATATAAATAGCACTGCAAATGTAGATGTGTTTCTCATCTATCTCACATGGACGAGCTGTATAAATAAAATTGTATATAAATAAGGATATTGCAGGTTAAATTCAACAGACTTGCATAAATAAGAACTTATTTACCTAAAATATCAAACAGCTGCTGTGATCTAATACTAAGGAAAAGAGTGCTATTTAGTGCCTAATGAATATATATGACTTAATTTTTTCTTTCAACACCAGGTATAAATAACATTGTTGAGCAACGAATCAAATAAACTCTCTCTCAACTTTTTACTTATCTTTTAAAATCTTATCATTTGCTATAGGGCTTTCCACAAAGTATGTGCAATGATTTTTCATTTTTTTACTGTTTCTATAGGAAAAAATCCCAAATTTGCTTGAATATTAAAATTATAATAATATTATACCATGCTTTCGTGGAATGTACGCATAAATAATAGATAAATACACACAATACATCTATATAACTATTTATAACACATATAAATATACGCACAACACAAATGCAACATCACTGAACAATGCAAAACATAACATTTGAGTAACACCAAAGAAAGGCAATTAAGCAAACTTACATAACTGATAGTCTCGTAAATTTAGTATGGCACATTTATGAGATATTTGTGACACTGGTACCACACATTCCACAGTACTCTCAAAACATTCCTTTTCATGGAACAGTTGAGTGGGCATATGCTTGGTATCCTCAGGTGTAAGATACCAATTTCCTTGGAAATAAGCAGTTCCGCTAAAATAAAAATAAAAGTTATTTTATGATAGAAATTTATCACATGCACTATACAATAAAGCGATAAAAAAATAAGTAATATATCAAGTAGCTCCATGCTCTCTCACGACATTCTTGGAATGCAAACTAGTGGCTAAAATAAAAGTTAAAAAGGTATTACCAACAAAAGGAACACTAAAATGGCTCCTTGCTCTCTCACGACATTCTTGATGTTGAGTACTAGTTAATTCTTACATACTAGACACTAATGATTTCCTAAAGAAATTTAGTTACTTAATGTACTAACGATGTTGTAGGTCTCTATCCTAATATCCCACATGAAATTCTTGAAGCTCTTAAAGAAGCTTTAAATAAATGTGAGGACAAATATGTCTCCACAAAGAGCATCTTGGAGTTGCCTAAATTTATTCCCAAAAACAACCATTTCGAACATAATAATCAGGTGTTTAAGCAACTCAGAGGTACAGCTATTGGGATTAAAATGGCGCCTAGTTATGCGATATTATTTATGGCTGCCCTTGAAGAAAAATCCCCATGAACAACCTTCTGTATGGTGGTTCTTCATAGACACACACAGACACACATACACACCTCCATACAATTTTGCAAATAACATTGGATTGGAAATCGACTTAAAGGAAAAGACACAGCATAGTACAAACAAATACCTTCCATCTGTCCATAATTTATCAATTTTTGACATGAGGAGATAACTTTCGTCACATTTAACATATACACCATCACCTAAAGTTGTTATAAAATAAGGCTAAATGAATTTGTAGCAAGCTATCACTAAAAGTAAACAATAATACAATAAAAATATTTGCAAAAAGTTTGGAATTTCAACAGAATTCTTTGTAAAATGTAGGATTGTGTGAAAATTCCAAAAATATAGATATTAGCCACTATGAAATGTACTAAAATAACAAGTTTATACACACACACACACATATATTTTTTTTGAACTTTCAGAAATTTAAAAAGAAAAAATTAATAGTTTTGGAGTTAAAATCCATGCTGATGGGACAAAAAATGGGATGACGTATGAACTAAAAGAATTTATATTCTGTTAGCTATAAAAAAATCCAACAAAACCTAGAATAGGCATATGACATCACAAGTAAGATTTGAATACAACTTTTTTTAGAATATAAAGTTGCCATGGCATTGATCATATGAAAAATATCAAGATTTTAAAGAGAACATAGACAATTAATTTTAAGACAAAATTTAGTTACGATAGAAAAATTAAAAAAAATTTTTTATTCATCGCTATCAAATTAACATGTTAAATAAAATATTACTCATGAAATTACATATTTATAGTAAAATCAAGTAAATATATAATAATAATATAGATGTAAACCTTGCACTCTGGTTGGGGAACACTTAACTCATAAATCTTAATGTATCCTGATTTTTCAGCTTAAAAAATTCTTGTCTTAATGTTAAGTAATCATATCCTTATTAATAAAAAAAGAATAGTGCAATATAATGTTAGGGCATAGATATTTTCAGTGAATTAAACTTATTTTTGAGTTTCTTTATCTAATCTTTAATTTAAGTGTATTTTATAATTTTAACCTTTTGAGCATTTCTAAGCATATTTTAACCAACTTCCAAAAACAGACCTTTTTGAAGTTTTGAATACTTTTTCTGCCTCAATATTACCAATGCCCCCATTATATTACACAGCATAAAATTGTTTATTCAATCATAGATGTCACTACTATGTTCAGAGAAATTATAAAACAAAATTCGTTACCATCAGCAAAATTACAATATTGTATGCAAAATGATTACAAATACAAAAAAAATTACCTATCTTATAGGATTCTGTATCTGTAACAAATTTCTCATAGTAAGTGCAACCACTTTCGGGATTAACATCAGTTTTACAATGCTAAAAATTAAGTTTCATTCAGGCAAGCAATTATGGTAAGAAAGTAATTAATAGCAGAGAGTTAATTTAAAAATGAAGGCATTATTAGTAACATAATATATTTTTGAAGGTTTGATAATGTTATCAAATTCACTCAAACTATTCATTAGAATTGTGAGGCATACAACAAAAAAAAAGGAAGGTAAAGAAATAATGGGTAGCAATGTTAGACTCTAAACTGCAATTAGAGACTATTCTAACTGTTACCTAAAATATCAAAATATAAAAAAAAATTTTTATCTGAGTCTAAATACATTCTTGATATAAATAAGGGGTTAACCATTCTTGTGCATCTTCTTTAAAATTTTAATTAATATTAATTATTATTAGATTTTATTTTTAACTAAATTTTTTGCTGAAACGGTCAAGATGACAGCAACATGAATTTTGATAAAATATATAAAATCTATATATTTCTGGAAAATAAGCTACTGCACAAACTTCCAACCTGTGCTGGTGAATGCTCTATTTTTTTGACAACATACCAACTGACCTCATAATTTACCGCAGACCTCATAGTTTCAACAAAATCAGAAAATTCCTGAAATTGTTCAAAAATGGAATCTGCCACAATATTTAAAGGCAGAGCTGCAAAAGAATGGTTAACTCCATATTTATAACTTTATTCACACCTTATTAATTTTTAAATCAACTAATATTATCAACAAATTAAATAGATTCACAACATTTCCAGACAAACAAAAGATTTCTCAACGCCTGAATTTTTACAAACAGTGAATTAAAGTTATCACAGACCGATAGCAGTTCTAACCATATTATCAAAGGTATTTGAAAGTACAAAATGTAGCAACTATATAAGCCTAATGAAATATGTAATTGTCATCAGCAACAGAAAATTCCAATATGTTTTTGTGACTGCAGTGAAAAAAGGCGGAGTAATAGTCGCAGTTCTTAAAGACTCCAGTAAAACATTTGAAATTGTTGAATTGGAATATCTATTAAATAATTTCAAAGTTTCAAATGTCAAAAACCTTGAAAAAGTGACTAATCTTATCAAGTATGCAAAAAATGTTGAAAGATAATTGCTTCACTGAAATATTTTGTTTTGAGTTGCTTGTTCTTAAATGCCAACAA
Organism: Euphysa ruthae; assembly: GCA_035046665.1. NCBI lineage: Eukaryota > Metazoa > Cnidaria > Hydrozoa > Anthoathecata > Corymorphidae > Euphysa > Euphysa ruthae. The sequence continues at coordinate 13,873 of JAUZNK010061715.1, forward strand.
AACGTGTGAAAGGATTACCATTGTTCATGTAATGGAAATACATAAATTCTTGCTTTATAATTCCTGCATCAGTAGAGCCATCCGATAAGTGTGCATGAAGTCTAGCATTTTGCAAACCCAAATTAAATGTCTCTGAAACTAGCGAATGCATTTAGAAACATTTTACAACCTACATCAAAGGAGAAAGGAGGAATGGAATGGAGAAAATTTTTTGTTTAGATGTTGTTGGTATTATTTCTTTTGTTGGAATAGATTAAAATTTACAACTATTTTTCAATTATTGCATTTAACTACGTCTTGTCCAAAGTTAAATCAATTTATTGGATTATTATTGAATTGAATCATTTTTGGAAAAATATTATATCTTTATATAAAAAATATTTGTGGATGCCTGCCCTACACATTTTATTTTACAAAATAAAATTTACAAATAAACAAAACAGGCAACATGCTCAATATATCAAAAATACAATTTAAGAATTTAATCCACAATTTAAGCTGAAGTGTAACATCTTAGTAAGCAATAAAAAGCTGATTTTGAGGGTTTTTTAAGGCATACTTTCCATGCCTGAAAAATTGTGCAAGACAGCCAACATGCCCAATAGATTAGAAATAATATTTCCTAACATTCAGGCATAAGTGGAGTATAAATTTTTGAGTAAAACCAAAAGATGAGTTTGGTCATTTTCAAGCTATATATTGGGACCAGGCCCTCAAATAAGAATTCGGCAGATAGTCGTACAGGTCAAAAGATCCCTCCTTTGACCCTTCTAACTTACTGTAAAAAAACAACATGAAGACTTTGAAAAACTTAACTTTTCCCGAAGAAAATTTTTTGAAAAAAATAGCGTTGTTGGATAAGAAATATGTTTCAGGGATTGGTTCCCAAGAAACACAAAGTTTTGTCAACTGAGTCAATAGACTCACAGACGATGTCAACTGAGTCAATAGACTATGGTTCTCCACTTCTATTTCAGTTAATAAGCAAATTTCTAAAAAAATAATATGACCGTATTAAAAAGAATTTTTTTTTTCTCAAAAAATTCACAGACTTTAAATTTATAGCTGTACAACTTTCTAGAAAATTAATGGTTTACAGATATAGTTCAGATGGACAGTTGGACATGAGTAAATTTATATGTCAGTTTTAGCAGAATTCTCATAGAAAGAAATTCAATAGGAAGAAATCAGTACAGACAATTGAGCAAAGGTTACAAACAATTGACCAAACGCAAATTTATTTAAAACCACCGAGAGGTTAACAAATAAGGTTTTAATGTTGTACCTGATCTTTTTGGTGCTCATAGCCTTCCCATGACGTCAATACTTCTTTAGTTTTAGTATTGCATTCTTCTTCATTCTTGTTAAGTTGAAGGAGGCCAGGTTGGTGGCTATTGGTAGCAAATATTGAAGACACTCTTTTTATTTGTAGAACTGTTTCGCGTACAATTAAGTTTACATGAGAAGCGTGAGGAGGGAATGTCTAAAAATTAAAGCCAGGCAAAATATTGAAGATTTCATCTTATTAAAATTTAAAAATAAAATTTTTCTAAGCAAAAGTATGGTAATTTAACATAATGATTAGAACACTTTCAATAGTAGTTCTAAAACAAATTCTTTTTAGTGCAACCTGATCCTTACCAAAGAAAAAACGAAGTCGTTTGGCAAGGAAATTGATACTTAGATTTATTTTAGGAAGAATTCCCTACAATACCAGCATGGGCATAGTAATAAAGAAAACCAAGGAAAAAAGAAATAATTTAATAAAATATCCACAGGGATATGACATCAAATCCCGTAAATTTAAATTGAATACAGAGTAAATGAAAAACTAAATTTATTGGAAATTTTTAGGACATGGTGTATGAAGTATATTACAAGATACAAGAGAGGCTTATATGGAAATTTGGATGTGAAAGAATTTCATTGTTATTATTCTATATTTTGTTTCTGTTTCGTATGAAAATAAATTAACAAACCTTGACTTTTCGAAAAGACTTTGTTCTTGCATTATAGCGACATTCATATACATAAATATCATTTTCTTCAAACCCCTAATTAATAAAAAATTCTAAAATAATATTTAATTTTTTAAAATAATTTTTGACATTAAATAAAAATAGATCATACATCCTTACAAACCAAAAACACCTGTTCTAATATGGGTTGTTAAGAGCCTTTTCTAATATGGGTTGTTAAGAGCCTATTGCTAGAAAAATAAAACTTTTTTCAAATGACCAATAGAGTCAAACAGTGAAATACTTTGATTTTATACAAAAACTCGACGCATAGATTCATTACAAAGAAAGTTTTTGCTGAAATTAAGCTAAAAAGTGAGGGTCTTTAAGGTAAGCTATCTTCACAAATTTTTTAAAAAGAATGATAGATATTCACGAAATCATGTCTAAACCAGTGATGATTTGAAAATGGCCGGATAATAAAAATGCCCTACTTTTACCTAAGTTTATATTAAAATAATATTTTAATAATTTCTTTTAACTTAAGTACAAGGACAGTTATAATAAAAGGAATGACACATAAAAAACTAAACTAGTACTTCTAACTATGTATAATTTAAATTTTTGTTGTCTGCTAAAGATTACTGAAAACTTGAGTACTTAAATGGTGAAACTCAAAATGTAGCTGATTATATACAGATGTTATTTTTTTACTGGTAGTCTATATATGCTGCTAAGACAAAAAAAACCTTTAATTGTCTTTTGTATATTTAGGCAACAAAAACTAAAAGGTTTTGAAAAAAAAAGGAACAGCATTCTAACATTTTTCAAAATATATTTTTTTTCATTACTTTAGGTATATCTGATATTTTAAATATAAATTTGTAGTTAATCTTTAGTAGTATATTGCACGTGTGATTGTTTGTCAACAATTGATGATAATAATGTCACTAGATAGTGTTACATTTCAATGCTAAAATGTTTTTCATTATCACTTTTTCTTACTAATTAGATGTGATATATATACCTACCTCCTTGTAAAAATATTTCTTTACAAATGTGCCTATAGGAGCTACAGGGACGCATTCAGTTTCTGTTTGTATTATTCACCAAAACACTATAATACTTTTCAATGCTGATAACACTTAAATGTCATAAGATCTAAATGGATATAAATATCAAAAGATCTAATGGATATGATTGTGTGTAGCACATAAAATAGGTTCTGAATGGCACACAGGTGTGAAAATTGTCCAGGGACAGACAGTTTGACGGAGTACTTACAAGAGCAACATACTGAAATGGAAGGTGAAATGATAACTTATCAGAATTGGGAGAGTACAGATAGATCTTTTCTTAATTCCTACTCAGTCCCAATTGACAATTTTATAGAGTTGTTAGTGGAACAAATTGACAAACTCATTCTTCACTCTTATACAGCAAAAAGTCAAACCAGATTCCTGAAACAACGAAAGGAAGATTTACCAAATAATATGATGTTGATCCTTGGAGACTTTGGAGAAAATTAAAGGATTCCAATGGAATAAAACAGCATGTAAACTTCATCCACTTGTTCTTTATTATAAAGTAGACAATCAGCTACAACATCTCTCATTATGTTATATATCAGATGATCTTGAGCATGATAACAATTTTGTTTATGAGTTGCAGAGAGAATGCCAAAAAAAGGCAATCTGTTTTGTTTCATAAATTGGGCCAAGGGCTCCATATAAGAAATTTTGTTATGGGCTATATGTCATATGACAGGGTTTGAATTCTCATTCGTAAACAGCTTCGCAGTTTTTCAGTGCAGCGCACCATGGTTGCGCTGTGTGGAAAAAATTTTAAAATATCATGCCTTTAGAATGGCTCTCACAGTTATTTCCAACATCTGCAAATACCTTTGCAATATCCAAGAAAGATAAAAAAATATATGTTGAGAGCTCAACATAAGAAAATGCTTGCAATTTAAATTTGCGATGTTATGTAAGTATTTTGCAGAATTGCTCTGATTTTCACAAATCTCCTCCTCATAATTATTTTTTATCAAAATACGTTATTATTAAATGTATATTGTTTTATTTCTTGTCCCTTTATCTCTTGAGATACAACAATAATTTTCATGAATTTTACATATATCTTCTACTTAGAGAAGGGTATTTGAGCACGTGAGAATTTTCTATAATCTTTCATCTTGAGGCAGGTTTAAACTTTTAATAAAAGAAATCTGTATCCCTAATCTTAAACTAACGGTATTTAGCGTGAGCATACTTCATTCACATATCCAGAGATTATTTGGGGATACCGTTTTGTTCATATAAAAATTCACGTGTCTTAGTGTCATGCGAAGCCCTCCATGGTGGGGCCTGAGGGTCAAAAAATTTTTGGATCTTATGTACAAAACTCTTCGCGGAAAGAAAATATTTTTAAGAAAGGTGTACAACTCAACTAACCGGACATACGGCTAAAAAGTAAGGTTATACCACTGACCAATTTACAAAAACAAACATATAAAAAAGAAAAAGCAGTTTAAATTACAGTGAAATAATTAATGTAAAAAATTTGCCTTTTGATTTTTTGAATCACGTAGTCGGCAAAAACGCAAGCATGAAAGATGAGTGATGTATAAAAAAAAGAAGAAAAAGATGCGTAATTAAAAGCAATGCAATGTTTTCTTTCTTCATTTAGCAAACATTTACCATCTTAAAATTAATAAAACTGCAGATGAAAGAAAATATGTTTACACACTTACAGTCCAGGTGTTTAAAACCTACTTAAAAGATCAACTGAAATAAAAAATAAAAAAAAATAAAAGCCATATAAACAAAATGAAAAAAAAAACATTATGGTGTGAAAGTTTATGTTGATCTCTTGATCTCTTGACATGCTTTCTAAATAAGATTATTATAAGATAAGAGTTAAACCCCACAGTTGCTATCATAACTAACAGTTTAAATATTACAGTTTAAGCTGCATGCTTGGCTTGTAAACAAAATAACAAAGTGCTTATATTTTTTTGCGGTTTTGACAGGACTGGTAGTTCATGAATAATTAATGAACGTAGGTTAAATTAAAGTAAACTTCGTAGTTACTAAGAAACGCAGTAAATTGTTTATTCATTTTGTGGTAACGTATTTATTTAAAAAAATACAAATATTGTAATTGTAAACCACTAATCCTATCAAACATTGGCCATTGACCGCCGAGACTTAGAACATATATCACTACTTCTTTTACCGTTGCATGGTCGGTACTCCTGTCTGTTAAAAGCGAAACGTAATGACACTCTGCAAGTTCTTTAAACAAGTCCGATTTCATTGATTCTGCAATTATATCGATCATTTCCGCAATCGCACTATCGTTTTTATATTTTTCACTTTTTACTTCGCCATTCATTTCTTGCAGAAAAAGCAAATTGTTTATATCAGAATATGGCTTTTTATTTTTTGCTATGTAATATACTGCTCGGAAACGAGATTTTAGGATTTTTTCTGTCCACCTCAGCCATTCGCATTTTCCCTCGCCCAATCTAAGTTTCTTGCAATACACGGGAGTTGTATGCGAGTGCACTTATATAAATATATAAGAACTTACATGGGTAGGTTACAAAAAACTTTGTAAATAAATACTTTAAAGAAGAATATATAGGATTGTGAGAAATATGCTGTTTTGTATTTTCTTTTTATTGTTCGAATCATCATGCTATTGTTTACAAAACATCACACCACATTTTTTGCACTTTGTTGTACAAAATTAAACACCCTCCTTCTTTTTTTTAATATTTCCATGTATAACTCCAATCAGCCTTTATATATTTGAAGATCTTCTTTAACACAGTAAGTTACCTGCGGAGGTGATGATATGAAACAAAACGAACTTAACTAAGGAAATGGCGACAGAAATAGCAACTCCGGTATTTAATTAATCGTTTAGAGACAGGTAAAAATATTAAGCAGATGCAATTTAAAACGTATAATATAATATATATTAAAATATATTAAAGAGATGCAATTAAAAAACTCTTCAATTAGCTTAATTGAAGATAGAAGACTATAAACAATACTTTCAGAAGTCATAATTTTTTTAAGGCAATTTTTTTAAAAAATTAGATTCGCTAACTTTACACAAACAATTGCTTCGCAATTTCCTTCCCCTTCGTGAAATTGCTTCGCAATTTCCTAAAGCGAAGCTGAGAATTCGAACCTTGTATGGGTCAAAAGATCCCACCTATGACCATTTAACTTCATGCAAAAAGTAGAACAAACCTATTTTTGGGCCCAATTTAGGGCTAATATGAATTTTTCAAAAAAATTGTGGTTTGCCACTTTCTAACCCTTGTTGACATTGTACAAAAAACCAGAAACAACTAATGAGCGAAATCCAAGAAAAACTGTAAAAACTGCGTCAATCATTAAAGATTAGGAAGTGAGATTCAAACTTTCCAGACAATATTTACAGTAGATTTTTCCTATACCGACCTAAATTCTTACGAAAATTCTCTATCGTATTGGCATAATTTTGCTTCAAATAAATTTTTGTGCTTTGTGTAATGTAATTTGAAAGGTTGTTTGCATGCTCCTATTATAAGGGTGTGATGGGAATGCAGTGTGGTAGATTTTTTCTGGAAGCATTTTTGTCTTAGCAATATTTTCATTTTTATGTCTTTATATAAATAATTCATTTGAAGATCAGTGGCTTATCATTTAGCTATTCTTTATTTCAAAATCAAATATTCCATACTATATACATAGATACATACATACACGCACGCATGCATACATGCACGCACACATATACATGCACGCACACACATACATGCACGCACACACACACATGCACGCACACACACACATGCATGCACACACACAAAGACACGCATACACATACACATACACACATCACACACACACACATACACACATACATACATACATACATACATACATACATACATACATACATACATACATACATACATACATACATACATACAAAAAACATATTATTAAAAACAAATTATTTTATTGCTCTAGTGATTATCTGACCTGTGGCTTTTGTTTAGGAAAGTCCTTTATACTCATAACATAACATTTTCCAACAACACCTTCAAACATGATATAACTTGAGTGTTGGCTACGAAAAACTTCTTTTTCCATGAACTTACGAGATGCCAGATGGAATGTTTCATCAGGTCGATAATACCAACTTCCATATACTCCCTAAGAAAAATAAAATGAAGATCTTTGATCTAGATATATTCATTTATTAAAAAATAATGACGCTGGGATAAAAATATCAACAAAAATATATCTGCTGTCAAATGTTTCCTATATTAATTTATATTTAAATTATAGGTTTAAATGCAAATTGTATGTAAATTAAAACAAAAAATAAAAGGAAGCATACAATAGCAAATTCATAAGAATAAATTCAAAGCTTGTATAAAAAAATTGTTCAGACTAAGAGGGAATAAGGATGAAATTTAAGTTAAAAAACCTTTTTATCTACATCCACAATTTTGATTCGACATATCTTTTCTTATTTCAAAATAATGATTGTTAAAAATGCTTCCAGAGCTTAACAAATTTTAGCCCATATTTCTTGTTTCAACTGAACAAATAAGTAACCTAAAACAGTTTCCAAATAACTGAATTGGAAAAATTGGAAAAAAAAAGAGCTCTTGCTGTTTAAGTAAGTTTTCAGATATAAAATCCTTGTATGGTTTATCAATTTCTAGCTAATGGCATTGAAATATATCTTTTTAATATCTGTATTTTTGTAAGAAATATATTCACTACCTTTTCCATTATTTACAAAATCAAATTTTACCTAAATTTCAAATAATCGTCTGCCTAGCTACTGCTGGTAAGTTGCTTTTCATTTTTAGGTAGTTAATTACATAGAGGTAATGTGATAGAGTAGATTTTCCGAATTTAAAAGGATAAAGCAAGAAATGGAAATCTACCTGCAATCCATCATGTTGAATCCATAATCTTTCAATAGAAACAATATGTGGGGGCCTGTTTGATTCTTCAGCCTTTACGTAAACAAAGTCACCAACTTGATACTCAACTCCATCTATTTTAATAGATTTCTTATATGTTAGTTTATCTTCATTGGGTTGCTATAAAAAGAGAAAACTTTTAGTTATAGCCAAATGACACAAAATAAGCTCTAGTGTCTACAAGATTCCATGAAATAAAAGAAAAAAACAATAGCTCTAAAGAAAACCATGAATTCCAGAAGAAATATTTAATAATAAAAATTTGCCAAACATTACCAAAATTTTAGAAAAATTGAAGAACTTTTGAAAAGTTTTAGAAATTAGCACGTCACACAAAAAAACTTTTTATAATACAAACATTCCTAAAATTAAGAGCAACTTTGAGGCCTAAAGATGTAATAAGAATTTTTCAACAGGTAGCGGTCTCAGTGGTCTTTTAATAATCATCACTATCCAGGGGGTGATACAAGAATTTAATTAGGGCGTCAATAAAAATGGCTCCAGCATCTTCCAGCTGGGGGTATTGGGGGTGCTGTGAGCCCTCATGCGGGGATTGGGATGCAAACCCTAGAAAATTTTGAAACCTTGCGGTCGTTATAGAAGGCATATTTCACATTTAATATTGTTAAATCAAACCATTCTGTAAGTTACTTCATTGTTCTTCCAACAACAGTGTGCCATTTTTATTCTGACAGCAAGGTTATGTAAATTAAATATTCAAGGCAAAGACTTTGTGTAAACAACACACAAAGACATAACATAGATTTAACATTAATAAATCTTAGAATTGTTTTCTTCCGTTGGTTAATAATTAGGATAATTTGGTATGAAGTAAGTTCATAGTTATGGTTTCCATATATTTAAATCAAGGTTCTATTTCGCCACCAGTGACTAGAAGAACTTTATTAATATCAGTAACTTAATAAAAGCTTGCCGCTGTTTTTCATTTTTGAGTTGCATTTGATGTACATACGAACTACTAAGACTGTGGACAAGAGCTAATTATTTAACGATATTAAAATTAAAGCAAATTTGTTTACATACTTACAGTCCTGGTGCTTAAAATCTACTTAAAAATTCAACTGAAATATAAAACTTTAAAAATACATAACAGCCTTTTGAAAAAAAAAGAATAACAAAAATTACGGTGCAATAAGATTATTGTAAGATAATAGTTTTTTTTTCTATTTTTTTTTTAAAAATTATTATTAACATTCCCACACAGTTTCTCTATAACTATATACTATCATGACTAACACTTAAAATAACAAAGTGATTATATTGCAATTGTTGAGGTTTTGACAGGACTGGTAGTTCATGAATAATTAATGAATTAGGTTGAATTGAAATTTTGTAGTTGCTAAGAAACAAAGTAAATTGCAAGTATTGTTTTTGCACGGTTATAAGTTTTGTTATTTTTAGTTCTCTCGACTTTTAAAATGATTTTTTGAATCTCAATAATGACGATGAAAATGACTCTGACTGATTTCAAAAGAAACGCATTTTCTTTTAATTTTGTAGTTAGAGAGCTTTATTTCGCTTTTTTGGAAAAAATTTCTTTTTGTGAAAAAAGAGAAATTCATTTTATTTGAGTTTGCATCCATTCGCCAAATTAAATTGAAATTTTCTTCCTGCCAAAATTCCTTCCCCTAAGGTAGCATGGGTTTTAAGAGGTACTTAAGAAGCCCAAAGTGACTAATAGGACTCTCAGACTTTCTTTAATCAAATGCAGCATGATGACATTTTATTCTGGGTTTATCTTAACTAAAACTCAAAAAAAGACAAAAAAAAGCTTTATTCTACTATCAAACAAAAAAAAATTTCATTCCACTTTAATGCTATATGGTTTTTCTGATATTTCCCAAGATGAATGATCTAAATTTTCCTCCAATACATATTTAAAACATTTAAAAAATTTTTTAAAAATGAGCGTGCTAATCTTTTCAATCAAATTCCATTGAATATACACAGAAATCAGTTTTGACTGGTGAGCTATGCTGGTCAAAAATGCCTTCTATGGTACTCTCTGTCTTCAAGTAAATTAAAAAAAAAAAAGTAAAATTCAAAAAGGCTATTTTTGTAACAAAAAATAACCATATTTGGGCCAAGTAATAAAAATTTCTTATAGGTGACCATATTGGCTTAAAAAAAGTATTTCAACTTTGTAAAAAATTTCAAATAATAAAAGTGGTTTTAGAGTTAAAACATTATTTTCTATCTAAAAAATTACCATGTTTGAGAGGTGGCCATATAGACCGAAAGAAGTCCTCTATGGTCCTCTAACTTCATATTAAATTGCAACATAAGATATTAAACAATTTTTGAAAAAATTTTAAGAAAATTTATGGGCCAAAAATCTTCATATTTGGGCCCAGTACCAAAAAATAGGAGTTTTCAACAGGTGTAAATATGGGTCAAAAGAAGTTCAAAAACATCATACAAAAATGACCATTACTATTTGGGTCCTAAGGACTGGGCTTTATAACATTTTCAAAATACCAAATGAAATTATATAGGAATAGGAAAATAATTTCTTTAAAAAAATTGAAAAATGTCATTTTCAAACTACATCGAGATGTTTCAGGCTCATGCTCAAGAAAATTTTCATTGGCAATATGGATCAAAAAATTTCTTCTATGATTCTTTCGTCTCATTCACAATTTTAAAATAATAATGAGTGAATATTGAGAAAAATGCTGTTTTTAGGCCAAAATTTGAACATATTTAGGCTCAGAACCAAAAAATAAACCAAAAAAAAAAAAAAAAAAAAATGCTATGTATGTTGGGTTGGGTGTTTGCTGAAAAACTTTCCTTGTTTAATTTTATTATTTTGCATTCTAGATATAACCATTAGACAAGAACCTTGTTCTTAGTAATGTTGTATGTACCATTGCTTATAAAAAAGCTAGGGGTAAGCATCTGCTACAATAAGAAAAAAAATTTTTTTTTGAGTACTTACAACTTCAACTGTGATAACACCCTTGACATATGGCTTGCTTCCACCTCTATTTTCATCTTGTAGAGCTTCACTCTCATCCATTTGTTTGTTGTGACGTTCATTATCAATTTCTTGTTGAATCTTCTTAGCAGTTATGTTAAGAGCTGATTGTGACATAAAGCGTAGACCATCCTTTGTTAACCTGTCTCTCTCCATGATAAAATAGACCTGTAGTTCGCATGCATCTTCATACATCTATACATAAAATATATATAAAATTTTTATATTTATATTAATTTTATATGAATATAAAATTAAATTATATAATTGATAAAAATTCTTAAATTAGGTTAGAAAAGCATTGTTAAGGACTAATTAAAAGGAAATTAAAACTTTTAATAAATTAGTGACTTCCAATATTCGTCTTAAAAATATTTTTACAAAAAAAACAACAATCTATGATCATGTGGAAAGGTGACGACAACATATGCCTTTGATAGGTCTATTAGTATATTTTCTCTTTGGTTATGGTTTAGTACATTTTGCCAATCTTCAATAAATTAAATGTTATGAGAAATTTAAATAAGTTTCAGAGAGTTTATTGAGCAGGTTTAAAGCATTGCATTCAAAAGTTTTGAAAGAGCAGACAACATTTTTTTTTATGCCATGTCATCATAAATGGAATAATGTTCATGCAAGTTCATTTGGACAATTTCAATTCATATGAGAAATATTGAAGGACCAATCTTCCTAAACGGTTCGCAGAATTTGTTTACACATTTCGAGCCTACACAAAACCTATAAAATCTCTAGCATTGATCATTATAACTAACCTGATGATGGAAGCAGTTTGTCTCCCGAAACGTCGTTCAACAAAAAAAATATAACTCATGACATGTTGTTTTAATTTTTCTATTATTTACAAGAAGACACAATTTGAAATACCCAAGTAACAATTTGAAAGATGGTCACCAGGACATTGCCATTTGTTTTATTTTTTTTTTTAACACCTGTACTCTGCTAAATTCTAATAATCTAAAATGGAATTTAAAATTATCTCATTTGATATATGATAAAGCTAGGATTTAGAGATATATAGCTCTCCTGTTATATTAGATTCAAAGAAAAACTTTATTTCTTTGTTAAGATTTGAATTCAGTTTCACCTGTGCATTTTTGCTTTTTGCAAGCTTTTGGACAAGTAAACCATATTATTACCATAAAGGATTTTCATTTCAAGAGGAATATAGTCGTTTCGATACTTTGTAAAAATCTCCCTAGAAAAACTAATTTGAGTCTAACTCAAATACAAGTACATAAGAGTATTGATTACAGTTTCTACATGATCTAGATATATAGACCATAGATCAAAGAATAAAAATTACCAGTTTAGGCAAACAAGAAAGAAAAATTGCTTATTATGTTTTTCTATTTTTAGAATTGATGGGATAAATATTTTGGCATGATAAACCCTTTGAAAACAAGGATTTAGATTTTTAGCCATTCTCATTTGAAAGAGTAAACAATGAGGCAGAATATGGTCAAAAAAGCCAAATTTATAATTTTGAAAAAAAAAAATTCTTTGAATATTTAAACTATCACCAAAAATTAAAAAAAAAAAAGTCTGCCCATGAAGCTTTACGGAACTTTGGCTCTTTATGATACTTGTTGAGAACAAAACTTTCAGCGTAATGGCTTCTATTCAACCATTAGAATAAGTTAATTCAGACTAATTCAGGATCACCAATTAGTCTATCTACAAATTTTTTCTAGAACACCAGTAAAAATTCAGCAGTTGCTGGTTACCGGTAGTCAAAAGCCTTTTTCACCTCTTCCTTTCACAAATCTTTCACTAAATGGTGGATGAGTATCATACACTGTCTGATTAAAATTGACAAAAAGTGGACAACCTTATCATCCACCCAAACCTGAGATAGAACAGGGCCATTCACTCTGCATTTACTGCTATCTCCTGTAAATAACACTTTAATTTTGGAAAGCCTATCATTTTATTCTAAATGAGCAGCACCAATAACTTATGTTTTTAATTATTAAAAATTATTAGACTATTAAAGCAGCACATTTGTCTTTGTATAATAGTTTTCAACATAAACAGTATCTTGATTTAAAAGATCTTTTGTGAGATCACAAACAACTATTCCAGATAAATCCCTTTTCACTTCAGCTGCATGACGTATACTTGCTATTTATACTTGTAATTGGGAGACAGCAATAACGTTTATACAGAAAAAATAGCTGTATTAACGGTGACTGGAGTAAAATTAATATTATTTCTAAGAGCATTACAGTAATAGGCAGAATGAATGTAATATGTGTATCTAAAAAAAAAAAAAATCTCAACTAATACCATGTTTTACATCAACCTGGTTTGAATTTGAAACAATATATGATACATAACATGGTTTCTACATATACTTACAGATATTTTAATTTAATCTATTAAACTTAAGCGGAATTGGCATAGTGGTAGGACGTTTGACTACGGAGCAAAAGGTTACAAGTTTGACTCCCACCTCTGGCGGAAAGTTATTTCCATGTTATCTCTGAGTTTTGAGCAAAACTCATTGCATAATGCAACGTTAGCTCAAATTAATCGGGTTTGGTTGAGCAAATTTCATAGGCGTAAATGGGCGTTCCAAATTCTCCAAGACCCGCCACATGGGCCCATCTGGAAACATTGTCTCGATAATTTGTTGGTTCCCCACATTAAATAAAACAACTATCACTATTAACCTTTTTCTAGAATTAAATGAAAACATTGATTTTTAGTGTATTGTTTAACATATTTCTATGTTTGATTAAAATTTTTTATTAAAAAAAAAAAAAAAAAAAAAAAATCTTAAATTCCATACCTATTGATTTTTCCAAGTTGGTTATTTCATGGCTAAATAAACTTAAAAGTCAAAATCAAAATTGCAAAATATAAGGTTAAACCGTTTCAATGAACATTTTTCCTTTTTTATGACTGAGCTTTTCATCGGCCCATAGACAAAGAGCGTTTTGGAAGAATTTTTAAAGTCGCAATTTTAACATTATAAAATGATGATCACTAATAATCTCCTTTTGCTTGCGAGAAACAGCATGTCTTCATACAATTTCCAGAAAATTTTAGAAGGAATGCATATTATGAAGGCAGAATGTGTCTAGGTACTCTTCCAGCACAGAGTTGTTTGTATTAAATTGTCATTTTATCTATTATCTATTAAAATTTTTTTTATTTCATTCATCAAACTATTCAAGAAGTAATCTAGAGATCTATCAATGGAGGTTGCTTTGGAGGTCTATCGTCTGAAGTTACTTTGGAGGTCTATCGACTGAGGTTATTTTGGAGGTCTATCGACTGAGGTTGCTTAGGTGTATCGACTGTGGTTACTTTGGAGGCCTATCGACTGAGGTTGCTTTGAAGTTCTATTGACTGAGGTTACTTTGGAGATCTATCGACAGAGGTTGTTTTGGAAGTCTATCGACAGAGGTTGCTTTGGAGGTCTATCGACAGAGGTTGCTTTGGAGAACTATCGATGAGGTTACTTTGGGGGTCTATCAACAGAAAAAATCTCTCATTTTTATTTCTTAATTCAATTTCAAAAGTAACACGACTTTCATACATTTCTAAAGGTGAATGATTGCAACTTGGGATGTTATAATTTACAAATCAATCAAATCAAATCTATAAGGCTTTTTCGAAACTTGTAGAATAAATTTGCTTCCAGGAAAATTATAGTTAGCAATGGCCAAACCATTAAAACCTATTTTTTTAGAAAATATTCTATTTCATTAATTTGCTCCTAACTGAATTTATGTCATATTATGTTGACATAAAATCTTTTTGTATATTTGAGGCATAATTGGCACTGCTTTTGATATTTAATTTGAGCCAGGGTACAAACTTATAATATTATTAAAAAGTTGTTTTAAGTCATTGAAGTGTTAACCTTTCTCTCAGGTATAATTAATTATCAATTAAGTTATGATTATCAATAAGCAAATAACTTCCTTTAAAAAGATCTTAAAATTTAGCATTAAAACCATCAAAGTAAACAAAATTTTATGAAGGTATCCAGACGAACTTCTACTTCAATTATTTACTGCAAATTCATCATATAAACTTGATATATTCCTTGTAATTAGACTGTTTAAAAGGCATTTTCATATTTTCAAAAGTACGGTATTTTTTGTTATGTAACTGAGACCTTTGAACTTGTGCATATAAAAAAATCATCAATGCTGAACACTAACCTCAGAGTCTGTGTTCCCTTCCTTTCTTGCTTTTTTGAATATCAAAAATAAATCCTCTTGAAGTCTATCCAACCTTCTGTAAAACCCCTATATTAACAAAACAAATGTAATAGAAATTTTATTTACCAAATTTTTTCTTAGACTAAGAAACCTTCATAAATAATCTCAGATTTTTTTTTTTTTTTTTTTTTTTTAAGTTGCTAGTTTGTTTGAATGTTTAAAGTTCAGCCATAATAAAACAATGTTAAAAAATATAACGGAACAAAAAACTTTAGACTGACAGCACTAAAATCACCAATTAGCAAATTATGCCAGATATTCAAATGGATTTAATTAAAGTTTCTACATCACGGTTCACTATCAGCACTACTTCAACTTCAACTTCAAAATAATGAGCAGTTTTTCATAAAAATAAAAACGAACATTTTACAAAATTAAATACAGAGAAAAAAATCATCAAACTTTTAAGTATCCAAATTATCAGAAACAAATTTTGATAAAAATATGAAAAATGTACAATAAATCACTGGTACATACAATTCTTGATACTGGTATAAATATCAGTGGTATATACAAACTTACTTTCTTGACACTACTCATCAAGGTGACTTCTAAAACTCAATATACAAGATTTAAAATTTAAAAAAAGGAATGTTAGCGTACACACTTAAACAATTCCATTCCAGTACCTCTTAGTAATTCACAATCCAACCCCTGGTGTTTCAAACTACATGGTTAGTATTTTTTGACATTTGGGTTCATTTAATCAATTTAAGATTTAATCTTTAAATCAAAAAATATGTTCGATTGTACTTTATAATCAATATTTTCAAAGCAATATTTCAGAACAACCCAAGTCGACTCGTACTTTCCCTGGAAACACATTTTATGTATGCTCTTTGCTGGCAAACCAAGTGTAAAGAGAGAAAAAAATATCTCACCAATTTTAGTAATTGTTCAATAATTTCCAGAGAAATCTGTTTTCTAAACAAAACATGAAAATATTTACTTTTTTAGGCAGAAATTAAATGTAAATTTGAAAGCTTCAAATAACATCTTTACTATAAAATTACAAGGGAAATTTATGCGATGTTTGAAACTATAAGCCCACTATACCAGAAAAACGGTTTATTTACTGTAGCTTACAACATTCTCTACAAGTATATTTTTTTTGGGGAGCTAACAATTGTATGTTTTGATCTTGTAGATTTGTTTTTGCTCGTCTTATATATAACTTTACACAGCCATATTAGTTAGTCTTAATCTTTTTAGAAATATTGCTAATCGTGATTCTTTTATGTGAATTGAATAAAAACAAAGACTTTCTCAAAATAGGTTTCTTAGTAATAGTATTTAATTTAGCAATGTAAGACATAAGCTCAAACAGAAATCTTATATTATATCTTTTTTTAATGTTTCTTTTTTCCATCACTTTGATATATGTATGCATATTTTAGCTTGTTTAAAACAAAACAATCTTCTTTTAATTTATTGCTCTTCATTCATCATGGGTTTGAAATCCAACTCTTCTGCACTGTGTTAACAAACCATACTTCTGAGAAATGAGCAGTAATTTTAAATAAATAAAAGAATCAGCGATGGAAAGATAACAATAGAAAAAACAATGAGAAACAATAGAAAAAACAATGAGAAACAATAGAACTAAAGTGGAATTTAAAATAAACCTGTGGACGAGAGTTAATTATTCAATGATATTTAAATATTTTTATATACTTACAGTGTTTAAAACCTACTTTAAAGATCAACTAAAATATAAATATTTTATGGCGGGAAGTTTATATCTTTCTAAATAAGGTTATGTATTATAAGAAATGTTTTTTTAAAACTTGTTTTCATTATTAAGAATCACAGTTACTGGGATTATTATAACTAGCATTACATATCTAGAAATACAGTGAATGAGTGCCAGTAAAGTATACATCAAAATATAAAGTATATTGCTAAAAGAAACAAAGTAAATAGTAGTATCCAATTTTTGCTATAAGGGAGTATATTTTGCAAAAAAAGATTTGTGTTTACCCATGCGGATTTTAATTATGATAATTATTCCGAAAACTGATTGTCGTAAAAATGGTAGAAGATAGCAGTGAAATCTCCTCGTCGATGATCAGTTAAATATATTTGATATTATAAATATATTTAATTATATTTAATTTTTTCTACCAAGCAATAAATTCATACGAGCTATAAAACAATCAGGCAAAGTTATTTCACCCGAGTGCAAGCGATCGCTCCGAATGCATGGCAAGGCCTGATGAAGGGTTAGGTTAAATAACAAAGATACAATTGCTAAAATAAGCACCATAGTCATGCACAAGAGCAGATTTTCCTAAAGAATCTATACGTCAGTGTAAATCTATTCATACCTAAATTTTGGATATTAGACGTAAAATGGATACAGTGTCAATTTAACACTGCATAATTGAAATAGTCTGTTATAACTTGAAATCATGATTAACATATTTTTAAATGCTTACATTCTTATACTTTTTTCAATTACCTTTGATTGTTTTCTATTTCATCATCAACAACAAGTAGTTCTATAAGTGAGTCGCTATAGATACGCCCTTCTTCATCCTAAAAGATTTAAAACAATACCATAATGTTGTTAAGTTTATAAATTTTAACATGGTTGAGTTATATATTTATGTTGAACCATATTTTACCCTTAAAAAACAAGGTTTTGTTAAAAGAACTTCTTAAACAAATGATAAATTACTGAATCAGAAACTTTAAACTGCTGTTTTTTTTTCCTGGAGATCTACAACAGCAGTTCTGAAGAAATTTTTACTCTCATTTGTAAATTAGCTACGAACCACAACATAAAAATAAATTCAAGAGATTTTTGGTCGTTAAGCTAGGATAAAAATTCAATTTTACACTTTAGCAGCTACAAGGCTGAAATTTTTTCCAGTTAAATCACATATAAACAAACAACTAAAGCTATACCTTTCCTTGGATTTAGCCCTAAAATAGATAAATTGAGCAACTACACACCTTGTGTTGCATGACATTAAAAAAGAGTGTCTGTAGCAAAGATTGCAAGAGCATCATCACATCAGGCACATTTGTTTCAACATCAGGAGCAATTTCATTTTTCTTTTTGATCATTGCCCTTAACAGCACAATGGTATCTTTGTAAATCTGTGAATCGGGTTCATTATAATGACATGCATTGTTGAAGAGAAGTAAGAGATCCTGTTCAAGATCATCAACAGATGTGTACTACATAGAAACAATACAAGTTTATAACAATTTAAATAAACAGCAAAATAACGTTATACCATCTATTGCTCAAATATATCTAAATAATGTCAATTTAATGTTAATTAATGTCAACTTTTGTAATCCAAATGATAACCATGCTGAGCTACATTATACTGGTTGCAAAAATTGTGCTATATAAGTTTTCTTCGAAACAACTACATAAAAATAAAACAAAAAACATGCATAAATTTGCTTAGTAAAAATAATTTACGTTTTTAAAAGATTAAATTTATTATCACGGTAAAAATAATTTGTTTGATTACTCCTTGGCTTGTCTCCTTCCAAAAGAAGATTTAGAATATTTATTATCAATATTTATTATTATAATATTTCTGAAGAATAATAGTATCATTGACTTTTTATTATCAAAAGTTAATTTTGGGGCCTTTTTTATATGTTTCAGTGAGATTTTTTTTCATAATGGCATAATTTTTTTTTAAAGTTTTTGAGAAAAATGTTGGTTTAGACATGTTCAGCTATGTCTGTTTCATCTCAAGTTTATTCATGAGAAATCAGAGCATAAGTATTTAGGCCCAAAATGCAAAATTTCATTAAAAATAGAAATCAATGAGTGGAATCAGAAAAAAAATTTATTAATTATTAATTTACGGATGTGAATTTACAGCAAATTGTTTGCTTCATGGGAGGTTAAAAATGTGTAAACAAAATAATTGTGTGCTTTGAGTTTCAAAAAAAAAAAAAAGAATAATAAATTTTAAAAACTTTGATGATTTCATCATACAGAGAAAGTGAAAAATTTTATGGACGATATTTTAAAATTGTCTTATACTGAACGATATTTTTAAAACCTCCTAATTGAGGGTATTTTAAAAACATGCTATAATAGACGATATTTAAAAAATGCCATATAATGGACAATATTCAAAAAACCTCCTAATCTTTCATAATTCATACATCATAAAGCATCCTTTTAAATTAGATTTTTTTAATAGAGCGTCTTCTGCTAAATATAATTCTTTGACCTCATTCCTTGTTTTCAGTTTCTTTATGAATAAGGTTATTTTAAAAACTATGTTTAACTTATTTATATATCTTTTTAGCAGAAAGATCTGGGTGATGGGTAAGAGAAGAACAAATATGTCATAACACCATAGTGTTAAAATGGTGACATGGTTACAAACTTTAGTTATTTATTTACTCTTCATGGCTTTCTTCTATCGAAAAACATACTGATTATACTGGTATTAATCATACTGATTATGATACTGAAGATACAGGCTGAATAATATAAAATGTGCAGAGCAAAAAACTGGCATCACCAAATCAACACTTTTACATCCGTAACATATCTTCAAATAAAGTTTAAATGTTGCGGTTGTTTTTTAATCACAAGAAATAAATATATTTAAATTACTGTAGCAATCATTGTGAATGATTTTATAGTTGTGTAAAGAAATTTTATAATTTTACTGATTTTTTCTAATGAAATTTACTTTGCTGGTTTATTTTCAATTTTTTTTTTGATGAACTATTATTATCAAATATTTGAAGCAAAGAATAACTTAAGCTTCTTGTGTTATGATAAACACTATTAGAGTTTAAAATTTTTAATTTCTGATCAAAGTACCTAGGGCTTATTTTTTTGATAAATAATATATAATCTATATCCTGGTTAATAACAATATCTTTTGAGTATATTGTTTGCTTCTCTCAGCTTGTGAATTTTATTACTGTAGGTTTAACTTATTGCTTAACATGTACAAGGTATTGTATTTTAATTATATTGTGTTGAGTAAATATCAGATAGTTCTGAACCAGGGAGAGGGGGATCCAAAATTGTGCAGACATCCTTTGTGTATGGCACTAACCATCTATAAAGGTAAAAATTCATTGGTATCACCTAGTGTAAATTAAACATGCATAAATAAAGTTTCTGTCAAACATAAGTAATTAAGAAAGGTAATTGAAGTATATAAGCATAATAAAGCATAAAAATACAAATAATACATTAAATTAAAAATAATGTAAAATAAATATATTTTTATTTCTGTCAAAACTCCAAATTTCTGCTTTCAGAATAGGTTTTCATGGGAATAAGCTTTTTTCGATTTACCGAAAGTGGTCAAAAACATTCTTTCAACAGAAATCTAGATTTTATAAAAATAAAAAAAATTATCGTTATTTGCGTAATTCATAAGTTTATAATTTTTTTTTTAAAACAAAGCTGAAGAAAATGTTTTTTTGATTAAATTTTTTGTGTGATGGTGTACTTTTAATTCAAATTATAGGTAAATGGCAAAATCAACAAGACTACTCCTTTAAAAATGCTATACCTAGATACAAGCTACATTGCATTGTTTTCATCTAAAACATTGCTTTTAACTTTATTTGCCTCCAAATACTATTTGTAAAAATATTTTATTCAAGCCTTTATTTATATCTAACATTATTGTCTTATTTATTTCTATAATTAATTTCCTCAAAACATTATTTGTAAATATCTTTTTATCAAAACATGTTAACATTTTTTCATAAAAAATTTTTTTCTAGTTTTGTTATCCAAGCGCTATTTTAAAATTTGTTTTCTTCACAACTTTTTTACATAATTATTTTCCTTAATTTCCATTATTATTTCCATTATTTTACTCAAAAAAATATTTTTAACAAAATTTATGAAAAAAAAAATTGAAAACAGAATTAAGTATTCCAGTTTCCCATTTAGGAAATCTAACCAAAACTTCTACAATGATTTCCTGAGTTGGAATTTATACGGAACTTTTTAAATAATAGGGTATGGAAACTATAGGAAATTTTGGTTTTTTTTGCAGTGTAATACCTCATTCGACATATAGTATGGATAAATAAAAACGTTTGCCAATATATTCTAACCCCATTAAAGAAGAAACTCCCATAATCATTTGTTCTACTTGCTGAATTAGATGTTCCAAAAATTTTGTCAATTTTCATTCTTAGGTAGGAAATCACTGCAATATCTAATTGGTTTTTTTCGAGTTCAGACACATAATTACGAAGTTTAAAAATTATTCATATTAGAATCCTTGGCTGCATGGCAATTCATTCTGTCCAAACAAACAATCGCAGATAGCTTCCATTAATTCGAAAAAATTTTTTTGTTTCAACCCTGTCTTCATTTCAAACAAACTTTTTTGTTTTCCTCTTTCATTTCCTAACTTTTATTAAAATCTTCATCACTAGACAAATACACAAAATCAGTATCTGAATCAGCTTCACTTGGGCTTATAAAGCAATCTTCATATACATATTTCCCATCATAGCATAAATATTGTTTGCTAAGTTTCTCATATTCTCTGATAAAATCACACGCTGAGAAATACATTTTAATAAGGGTCTCTGAGAGCTGTGTACTTTATCTAGCATCAAGTGTCATGGGCAGATTGCAAAAAAATCCTTTTCTTAATCGGTAAATTTTTCTGGTCACTGCAAGAGGCTAACCTCTTGGTAATAGGTAAAGGTCACCTTTATGAATTATGCAATTTTATAACTATATCAATAAATGTCCAAATAATGATTTCAACAAAAATTCAGCAGAAACCATACTCTATGTAAGTATATTATTAACTAAAACAGAACACAAGGTAATTTCGCATCAATTTTAAATTTAGCCTATGAAATTTTAACGAAACGAATCAATCAATATTTTATTCAAAAAATTCACTTCAGGAAATTTTTCACTTTATTCAGGTACTATCTTTGCTTTATTCAGGTGCTATCTTTGCTTTATTCAGGTACTATCTTTGCTTTATTCAGGTACTATCTTTGCTTTATTCAGGTGCTATCTTTGCTTTATTACTTAAAAATTTCAAAAAATAATGTAATGAGTTCACCTGAGAGTAAAAAAAATATATTTATTCAAATTTTCATGCTATAACCATAAGCATAGAATTAAGAGTATTTTCACGGTTAATATGTAATTTTGCTATAAATAAAAAAAATATTAAAATAATACAGCGCATCAACAAATTGTTTTTCAATCACTTTGTCCAGAAACAGGCATAAATATGTTTCCTACCGTATCTACTCGAATAAAGAACATTAACAAAAAAAGCCAAAAAAAGATATACCGCCAATAAAACGAAACTTTTTAACATGTGTACTGCTTTTTTGTAACAAGGTTTGTGAGTATTGCAAGACGCTTACTGTAGAGGACTCCATTGTTCGGTTTATAACCCTTTTATTATTCTAGCTGTGCATAGTTATTTTCATATAAGACATGTTTCTAAACAAAACTTTTTAATTATTCCAAGAATGAAAAGAAAAAAGATAAAACATCTTAAATTCTTCAATTCGATTAAACGGCCATACCTTGTAAATAATAAAATTACCTTGTTTATGCGTAAGCCAATATATGTGAGATCAATTGGGCGCTTAATGAGCTGGTAATAGTCAGGGTAATCCTGCAAAATAAAAATAAATAATTTTATCTAGTTTACCCATAAAACTTTTTTTTATAACAGCATTAACAGGATTATTAAGTTTAAGAAGTGTTTGAATACAACTTCATGAAAATTTAAATTTAACTTAAATTTTTTATCTTTAATTCTGCAAATTTGAAATTAGTGGCATACCAGAAAAACTTTCTTGGTTTTACAATATATAAATTTTGTGTGACCAATTCACTTCAAACAAAACTTATAAACTACACTCAATTTTGAGAAAATATTAAGAATGCAGGAACTTTTTTCTCCAAAAACTGGCATATTGTAACGAATCATGAAATATTAGTAAAATCCTATGAACTGAATGGTATCTTTTGTGGTCACCAGATGTGAATCTAATCTATTGTGGCACACCATAAGCACACCCATAAATCATCGCACAAAAAGATGAAGGTACTCCAAGCCTAAAAATCAGTTAGATATTAAAACAAAAATTTGTTTAATCAAATGCAGAAAAAAAAAAAAAAAACATTAAGTGTTCACATTTTCATTTTTTTACATAAAACTAAAACACATGTGTTTTTTTAGGATATTGAACCAAAGCCTCTTTTCTTCAATACAGAAATGAAGTGTTGAAGTGTATGATATTTTAAAATGCCTATTTTCATGTTTTTCTTTTTTTTTACAAAAGTATTGTACAGTGTATTGTATAAATTCAGATAGTCTCACAATTTATTCTAGAGCATAACAAACTGGGGGACTTTCAAATGGTGACCTCTAAACACCAGTCTTAACATATCACTTTTACGTTGACATGTATATTTTAGTGCTTGTTTAAAACCCACAATAAAAAAATCTTTTTAAATCTAGTGATCTTTATTCATCTTCAGTTTGAAAACCACTTCTTCTGCACTGTGTAAAAAAAATCATACTTCTGAGAAATGAGCAGTAATTTTAAATTAAAAATAAGATTATTTATTATCAGAAAATAGTTTGTTTTTTAAAATTTGTTTTTAATATTAATAATATATAAAAATACAATGAAAGAGAGCCAGTAAATTATAAATCAAAATATAAAGTTTATAAAAATATTAAAGTGATTATATTGAAGTTTTTGTGGTTTTAGCAGGACTGATAGTGCATGAATAATTAAAGATTAGGTTAAATTAAACTTGGTAGTTGCCAAGAAACAAAGTAAATCATATACAAAATAAAATGTTTATTCATTTTGCAGTAATGTCAGTATTCTTCAAAAGAGGGATTTTTCAGTACCAATAACTTTGCTCATTTATCTTTATCCGTGATTTTTTTTGGTGGATTTCATTGAATAACATTTGATTGGGAGTATCCCAGAGCTCAAGCTGCCATTTACGTACTTTAGCCTTCTGGAGCAAGTAATCACTGTTTTATCTTTTTATTTGAATGTTGATGTCAAGGAATTTCATGTAGAAAGTGGACAATGATGTGAAAAATGTAGTTTTATGTTTTCAGCTAATGTCAGCGCAGTACTGAATTCATTGCCAGAATTTGAAAATTCTCTATCAGACGATACAGTTTTCTCTTGTTTATATGATTACTTATATGACGATATGATGATTCTTTTATTTGTTATGAAAACTATGGAACTTTGATTAATGATCTTAACCACAGTGGATTAAGCATTCCCAGTGACTCTATTTGACAATGGATATTTCTTTCATATATCATTTTTCAAGTTATTCCTGATTATTTTTGTTTTTGAGCATAAAATTCATAAAATAACTTCAAATTTTTCATTTCCAACATTCTAGCATTAAGGTCATATTTCCTCTATATAAATGTTGCATGTTATATCTGATCGCTGATCTATGCACTAGCTGATTCTGATAAGTGTTACTGTAGGTTTATACGGTACTAACAGCAACGATAGTAGACTGACTCATCTTTTCCAAGCAATACACTAATTATCCAAGGAAGTCAGGAAAATTTTATCCTACTTTTTCATTTTTTTTTTTTTTTGGTTGATCATTAATAAAAAAAATTCAGGTAATTATTTGATTCAACACATTATAACTTCCTTCCCAAGCACATTATTTTTTTCAGGGATTTAAGTAAATAAGTGAGTAAGTGAGTGAGTGAGTGAGTGAGTGAGTAATTTCTTCCGCTGTCAATTTAAAATAAAGATTTTTACTTTTACTTTTATGAGAGTACTGCCATATTGGGAGTGAAATCACTCTCTGGTTATATATTTTTTGTGTGATGTTGGGATTTTCTCAGTATAAGTGTGCCTAAAGCTTGTGTATATGTGGGGGCATTCAAAACAGGTAAAATGAGGCAACTGAACGGCGTAAAACTGCAAACAACACAACACAGGAAAATTATATTTATTTTATACATATTTTTTTCTGTCGAACCTTATCCTGGCCATTAACAAATAATTCTGTGAAATCTAGATAAATTTCTCAGAATATTTTTAATATAAATAAAGGCAGAAAATGATTAAATAGTTTGAGTCTCATTTTATAATTATTTGTTTGTATATTTTTTGTTACTATTTAGTTGAAGGGCCTATGTCTTTATTTATTTTGTTCTTTTTATATACTTTGTTCATTGCTATGAAATACTTTCGTTTGAATATACTAAAGATTGAATATACTAAATACATTGTTTTTGAAGGTATCTAATGATGGTTTTAATTGGAAAAATTTTTAATCTGATTAATTATTAATTCTCATTGTTAAATATAGCTTAATCAAGAATTTTTGTCAAAAGTTTTTAACTTTCCTTCCTTTGACTTCAATTTTATTTTTATGTAGAAAAGTCTATTTTTAAATCAAAACCATACGTTGAATAGGCCTATATTTTAGTAAGCCTTGAACCAAAACAATAACTTTTTTCTTTTTTTGGATATACAACTTTAATGGAACATTTTCCCTATAATTGGAAAAAAGACACGTTACCACATTGTTATAATGCCATGTAAAGAAATCCTAGATTATGGTAATTCTGGTCGATTTTTATTCCAGACTATTATTTCAAATAAAGGTTTGCACTGTATTTATAAAGAATTCATCTATAACACTAAGCTTTTGTTTTCTATTTCCCTGTAGCTTCTTACTAGCTTTCACTTTTTTATGGTGGAAGTTGAGAAACACCAATTTTTCCTTTTATTTTTCAATAAATTTCTTGTTTGTAATAAAATATGCGAGAAACTTACCATGCGAGAAGGTAACGCTTCAAATATTGCAGACAATGATCTTCCATATTCATCCTAAATAATATTATATTGAATGCTAGTATACCATTAAAGAAATGATTGTCTTTGTAGATACCTGACCTGGTATCATTGAACTATAAGTTTTTAATTGTGCCCTTTATGATAGTATCATTCTAAAGTATATTCAAACTTTTATTTGGGCTTCACGGTGCTAAAAATCAATAGGAATGAATGTCAAGAATTTTAAAAGGACACAAATTTATTTTCCCGGCTGAACAAAGGAGAATTATAATCAACAAATCACAATTAAAGAAAAATGGCTCAAATTAAACATTTTTTGACCCCCTAACTACTTATTATTGAAGTTTAATATCCCAAATGTATTCAATATGACCCCTTTTTTCTAAAATGAACAGTTTTTTTCTAGGGAATAAACAAAAATCTAATATACCTGAATAAAAATTCATAAAGGAAGTGGTAACAAGATTTTTATTTATGTTTAAGAGGTTAACATTTGAATACACTTGTGTTTAAAAAATATGATTCTTATTCAGATCTTTCATAAAATTGGTATCAGAAATTCCCCTTTATTTTAAAATATCTATGAATATCCCTTAATTTCAAGCATTTCTAACAGAGTGTTATCAAGACTCAAGAATTGTTTCAGAAGATTTGAATGAATGGCAACCTTAACTTCACTTTATCTTACTGACCCAGGACTTTATGTATTTTAAACAAAAATTTAAAATGATTAGGCATGACCATAGCTTCAAAAAGCATTCAAAATACATACTTTTTATAAAAAAACTTACAGTGAAATTACGTATAAAGAAAAGCAATTCTTGACATTTATTGAAAAATGTTGAAGTGGTTTGTTTCTTCACCAATGATGCAAGAGAGTTACTAAAAAAAAAAAGATCCCATTACTGCACACTGTCACAAGGGCTACTAAGATACACAGCAACCCTTTTATTATCTAAGAAATATTTTTAATTTGAAAATATTTGGAACTTTATCCATTCACCAAGTCCACAGCATTTTTTGGGAATTAAAAATGAAATTGGTGTATCTCCAAATAGAACAGATATCATAAAAGTTTTATTTTATGCAAATAAGTATGGGAGAAATTTATTATCTTCGTATTCTACAAAAAATAGCTATTTGAAAAATTTGATAGCTATGGATTACAAAAAGTAAACAAAGTTTTATTTTAGATCTGCAGATACAAAGTCTTTATGGCTATAAAAAATTGAAAATGAATCTTCAAGCTATTCAGGAATTTTATTACCATTTCAAGCATCATATAAATCATTTGGAATATAGATACTAATTTTGTATGTGATATTCCAATTACATAATAATGCTTAATGACCTAAAGGCTTGTTTCAAAAAACATATGACAACTGTTGTTTGAGATGGCACGCTAGCCCACCACCAATATATTTTCAGTAGATAGCTAGCCATGAATTCTCCATAGGTAACATTGTTAAATTAAACCTTACCTTGTTCTTAAAGGTTTCCCAGGGCTTTGTTTTCCTTCTAAATAGAATAAACTATTATATGAACTAAACTTAGTCCAGGCCTAAAGAAAAGCTTAATAAATTTCACATGAGAAGGTTTATAATTAAATTAACAAATTATCAACACCTAAAGCACTATGAAAAAATTTTGAGAAAAATCTGAAGCCACTCAGAGCTTGTATAGATACAAAAAATAATAATAATTAATATCATTATTAATAATTTATATTTTCTGCTACAAAAATTTACAGTGTAAATATAAACATACATAAATGGTTTTTATAAAGATGTATCTAAAAATTTTTTAAATTTTTCTTATTTACTTAACTGTATAATTTCAGTTAAAGTACGGAAACCTCGTTAAAGACCATTAGGGTCTTATATCGAGAACTGATAAACTGCCTGACTTTGCTTTAGAGACTATTGCATGAATTAAGTTTTGTCTTTACCAATACAAAAAATGATTTTAAAAGAACAATTTAAAATCACAAGAAAAAAATATATGACTTTAATTTCTTCTTAAAAAAAGGTTTTTTTATTTCAGGGTGATTAGGGTTGATAAAAACAATTTTATTCCACAGATAAGGGCCACGAAATGCAATGGCAAATTCTTCGTACTTTCTTTTATTTGATGGTTCTACTAATAAATGATGACTTACAATATATTTGTTTGGTGATTTTAACGTATATAATTTAAAAAAAAATTTGGGCGATAAGTTGTGTTTACGTTTGAACATCAAAGTAAGAGTTTGAAAGATTTTAAGCTTGTATACATTTAGGATGTTCAATTCATTAGAGGTTTTGAGTGAGTGGAGCGGTTTTGATCATTTATCAAACAAACAGCGTATTGTGGATGACGATACAGAGTCTCTAGTTTAGATTTATGAGTGCTGGCCCAGGCTATGCTCCCATAATTTAAATAACTGTGTAAAAATGCCGAACAAAGCTGTTTTAGTAGTGATTTATTCAACAACAGCCTTGCCTTATCTTATATAAGATCCAAATGCACTTCGAAATTGTGGAGGATACTTTTGAAATTTGAGCTTTCCATTTTAGATTTTCGCAATCAATATACCAAGAAACTTTGTTATGTAATCTCTTTTAATGATTACGTTATCTAAACTTAAAATCAGTAAATCAGTTTTGATGACATTTTTATTTTTGTTATGATAAAAAAAGAGCAAACTTTATTTTTTTGATGTTTACAGATAGTTTGTTCAACGTAAGCCAGGTTAAAGTAATATACTGATCAGTATTCATTTTTTCTAATTTTTTTTCAGATAAAAAGAAATTTGCGTCATCAGCAAACATTACTACTGATAATTTAGAAGATTTGGTATGTAAATTGTTTAAATAGATGAAAAAGAGCAATGGACCTAGAAAGGATCCTTAAGGAACCCCACATATGATATCACACAACAGATGAATTGTTTTATTTAATCAATTTAAAACTTTTAATCCATTTATGTGTGGTTCCCCTGATACCGTATGATTCACATTTTTTTTAGTAAAATAGAAAGATTCACAGTGTCAAATGCTTTTGATAGATCAATAAAAACTCCTACTATCATTTCCTTCATAGCAAAAGCATTAGTTATTTCATTTACAAGTTGCATTTTTGCATGTTCAGTGGATATAATCTTTTGGAATCCAAACTGTTTTTTGAAAAATAAATCTTTTAAATTATTTAAAATTCTATTTTAAATAATTCTATCGAGAATTTTAGAGAATATCGGCAGAATTGAAATAGGTCTATAGTTACCTATAAGTGAAGTATAACCAGACTTAAATATGGGGGTTACTTTTGCTATTTTTAGAATTTTAGACAGTCAGGAAACACTCAATGAATAATAATAACAGCAGCAACAATAACAACAATAAAAAGCAATAAAGAAGTTCAAACAAACCAAAAATGCACAGTCTCCCAATTACATTTTTCATAAATATTGCTTTACTTTTATTCTTACTTTTTTAAAATTCACATTCTAATCTTTATTCTAATCCCATCCTTTTAGATGTAATATGCTCATACAATAGAAACCAGGAGTTTCATAATTTTCAGCCTGCTCTTAGACATTTTTTATAATACATCAATCAATTTATTTGAAAAATTAAACTAAAATCAATGTATTAGCTGCTTGTTGGGGTATATTCATTTTTATAGGTAAATAATTAAATACAAACAGAAAAAATAGCTTCGCACTAAGATTTTGTAAAAATATTTATTGAAAAATTTTTTATTCAAAAAACAAATTTTATTTAATTTTTGGTGAACTATATTTTCAAAAGTTTTCCCCTCTGCAAAAAATTCTTGAGCAAACTAAAACATTGATTGCTCAATTCCGAACTTATAGTAATATTCAAAAATGGTTTTCATATTCAAATTTATACTTAATTACCTTGAGAATTTATCTCATTTCCAACCATTAAACTAATACCTGGCTTGTAGCTTAATCAATATGGAGTCTTATACATAAGATTAAACATTTTAATCTATTATTTTACTAACCAGTTAAATGATTGATCCAGCGTCTCCTTTTCTTTAACGCCTTTTCAAGAATTAACGAATCTTCATATATCTCTGAACCTTCCTCGTTAAAGTGCCTAGCATTTTGAAACACAATTTCAAAATCACGTAAAAATTGCTCTTCTGTAGAGTATTCATTTGAATTCATTTTCGCTTCAATAGTTTTTAAATCCAGCGGCATAGGAATCACTCTATAATACTCTGGGTAATCGTTTTTATCAGGAAGCTCTAAAAACATCTCATGAATATTCCTACCTTCTGAATCCTAAAAAAAAGAAAAAGCATTCCAGGTTTTATTTCCTACCAATTCTCATTAATGTCAAATTATGATTGAAAGTTATTAAAGTTTTGTAGTAATTATCATAAAATGATCCTGTAACTTTCCATAAACAAGTAAGTCGTAATGCTTCAAGCCATCCTTTATGCTGAAACAATTTATTAATTAGAAAAGACTTTAGATATAGGAATAAACAAACATTCTGTTCTAAATAAATCTTTCAAGTTTTTTTGGATCTGAGACAGAGTATAAACAATTACAAACTTAATAAAAATTCATACATCTACCCTCATCCAGTGCAGTTCCACAAATAAATGAAATAAATTATCATATTTCCTTCATCCATGCACAAGCATAACAGTAAACTTTAGTTTATAAAAACAATGAGCAACACTTATCCAGCTTTGGCTAAACCAATAAAAAAAAAAAAAATTTCAGATTTTTTTAAAAATTTAAATTTCTTATTATTTAAAAGTTTATAGTTAAACAAGGTATCAAAGATGTCAAGATTTTAGGCAATAGGCAGAAAATGAATACATAACCGCAAATTATTAACAAAGAGAAATGCAATGTAAATATTTAGATGGATTATTCAATCTCCAAAAAAAAATTATATAGGTATCAAATAATACAGGGCTGAAACTCCTATGCGTAATATAATTTCAAATTTAAGAAAAAATTCAAAAAGCACTGATGGCCTCCTTTGATTCTCTGAATTTTTCATATCAGAAAAAAAGAGAACCATTTAAGAGCTATTCCTGATCCAACAATTTTTTTATTCAAGATTGATAACAAATTTTGCTGTCAACACTATAAAACATGACACTCAAATCTGGCAGTAATAATACAGTTATGGTGTTCTTATCAAAAGCAATAGCACTGTTGTTTGAAAATCTAAAAAGGAATGTTTTTGTAATATGAGAACCCCAAAATCCAAATTGATAAGGTTTTTTCCTTTTATTTACTTCATGGCTAAATAAAATTTTCATTTTGGACACATACTGTAAATGCGATACATCTAAAAATTGGAATTATAAGCTTGTTATAATCTGAAACATTTTTCTGAATTTTTGTGATTTACTTCAGCAAAAATTTATAATCCACTTTTTCCAACTAATACTTTTGACCTAATATTATTTATTCATTTTTTTTCGAATAATAGTATTTTCTGTAGAAAATATAGATTACCAATAAAAATGTTGAAGCAAATATAGATTTCAGATATTTAGCTAATCAAAAAGGAGCAAAAAAATAACAAATATAATATTTATATCATATTTTTATATTATTCTCATACTATATTTTTTTTTGACTATATTCTTCTAATTGTGATTTTTCTTTTAAATATGATTAACCAAAATCAATTAATGAATAAGAGGCATCAAGTATAAACGTTAAGGTAACAAAGTTAATCGTATTAAAATTTTAATATTTTACCAAGCTTTTTGTAGTAAGAATCACATTTATTGTTAAACAAATATATATATAAGTTATTTTGGGAAAAACATCTTCTTGCGCATTGCTTAAAGATTTAAAAAATCATTTTTCTCATTTGAAAGATTGAATTTTTACTTGCAGATACCTTTCAGATTCTATATATCTTTATTGTAATTGCTATATCAAGAATTTGTTCTACTTTCATATCCTGGATATTTTCAGTGTTACATCACATCTGTAACACAGCTTAAACACTCAAAGTGACAGTGAAGGAAAGGAGAGAACTGTTATAAAGGCTAATCTCATGTCTCATTTGATCTTTTCATATCATGAATTTGAACACGACTCAGAGTGAGAAAGATGTAGAAAAAGAAGTCTACACAACCATTATAAGGCCAACTTCAAAATTTTTGGCTTCTCTTTGTATAATGTCATGATCTAATATATTTAGGATTATATAAAACTTTTATTCCATCATTTTTGATACGATAAATAGTTATTAAATTTATAGAATTCAATAATTTGAGCATAACATAGTTTGCGTACATAAAGAATATTATTCACAATAGTTGTATATATTTTTTAGCTGGCTGAAGTTCAGTAGCTGAATTAGTAACTCGAATTCAGTTAACAGAAAGTTGTCTTAGACCCATCTATACTTCAAAAAAAAAAAACTTCAAAACAACCAAACTACCTGGCAGTGATTAAAGTACTACATTCTTCAAATTAACACTGGTTTTCTCTAAAAGTGACAAAAATCAAAGTTTATCTTCTATTTCCAAAATACTGAAATGTGTAATATGTCTAAAAAATCACTACAGGGACACATCTGTTTTAGAAACACCTTGTTTTCTTCATGATTTATTTGCATTTAAAGATCTTCAGTCAAACTCTCATAAGATTTAAACAATTTTCCAATTATTTTGCTTTGAAAGGTTTTCCCAATCTAAGATTTTCATTTATATCAAAGATGAAGTTAAGAAGTATCATTTATTGTTTTTCGAGTGTGATTGCTAACTTGGGGTGTTTTGGTCTGAAGTAGAACTTGGTTCAGCCACCCACAATGGCTTCTTTAACACTTGACCTGAAAGAATGAAGAAGCACAGAAATTTGTCATTAAGGTGAGTAAAGAAATCTACTTTCTCCACCACACTTTTTAGCAAATTTTTTTTGCAAATAATTTGAGAAAAGGTTCAGTAACGGTTCTGAAGCTATTTGTCACTGTTACAGCCATTTTTGCCCTAGCAATCAGAGTAATCCTAGGTTAAAATTTGATCAAATGATTAAAGAGGTATTTCTTTTTAAGATAGTATTATCTTTAAGATAGGACCCATTTTGATTTAAAATTAATACAAAATCTAAAGAAATTTTTGATAAGAAATATATTCATTTTTACGTTTTTATTTTTTATTTAATCTTTCTGATTCTTTTTTATTTATAAAATACTAAGTAGAGAAATGGCAGCACACTTACTTATAGAATGGAGACAACGAAAAGAAAAATGACACCAGCTGAAAGAAAAAAGAAATCATGAAAGAATAAAGCGAAAACCATGACTGAAGAAAAGAAAATAGCATATAGAGAAAAAGAAAGAACACAACTAAGAACTAAGAAATGTAATGCAAGACAAACGGTTGGAAGAAAAAGAATGCAAGACACTACATGATATGAAGTAGAATAAGAGCACTTAGAAAGAAAAAAGAAAAAGACAGATGCTAGAAAAGTAAATTACTTTATTGGAAATTTTCTGCCACTTCACATATCATAGGAGTGGTTGATGGTGTTGGTGGAAGAAGTCAAATCCAGAGTCCACTGAAAAGTCATGAGTCATGAGAAAAGTCATGGAAATCAACGTGCAGTTGTACAAGATGCAGAAAACTTCATCAAGATTGCACAAGAGCTTATGCAAAGTACCAAGGTGAGACTCATCACAATCCCAGAAATACAGCGTACAAATAATCGAGTCCTTTCTGTAATTCAATTTCTGTGAAAGGCATTTCAAAGATGCATGTAATGAAAGCAGACAATTCCACATAATACAAGTCAACAAAAGCACCTGACATTATATTACATCAACAGGTTAAGGACACTGAAGGTGAAAAAAACAGCAGAAGAGAGCAGTCTGGAAATGCAACCCAGCAGGAAAGAGAAAGGGTGTTTTAGTGACCGTGATGAGGTTAAAGTTGTGAGAGGTGACTTCAATGGTCGCTATGCTGTCATAACTGAAAAGGGTGATCTGCAAAGACTACATGAGACAGACAGAAAATTGAAATAAAATATTTGAGAAAGTCGTTTGACAAATGGGTTGTAGAAGAAAATGATCTTGACTCAAGGGAGATTTTTCATCTAAAGCATGTGATTGTCTCTCTTGATACAAGAGATCGCCATACAATCATTGAATAAACATTAAAATCATCTGTATTAATACGATTATATCTTTAAAATCATGTAGTTGATTGTGCACTTTATTAATAGAGCACGATTTTTCTATTTGTTAAAGCAGTATTTCAATTGATTCCAAGACATTAAAACATTCTGAAAAGCCAAACATATCATTTTATTTGTTTATTAGTCAGAGTGTACGTTATGTCACAAATTAATTACGTTATGTTAAAACTTGTTAGTGATATTCCCTTGGAATAGGAACCTGGATACGTCACACACATCTTGGTTAATAATTTTGAAACTTATGAGTCAAATCTTGAAAACTTATATTTTTGGTTAACCATATGGCAAAATAGTAAACTAGAAGCATTAAAACCCTCATTTTCATTTTCTTTTTCCCAATACTGTGTAGAAACTTCAGTTATATATTACGTCACATTTGGAACGTAAAGTACATTTAAATTTAATAGTTTATTATAATAGTTTATGATTTTCCACCACTCTTTTTTTAAAATTTGCTCATTTTAATGAAAAAAGTAACTTTTGAAAAAAAAAGCAATTTTTCTTTGCAATTTTTGAAGATCCAGAATCATTATTTTTTGGCATTTCAGTATAATCATATTTGTTTTATTAAAATGTGTTTAATAAAATATGTACTCAAAGAAAATAGGTACTACAGGCTTTTTTTGCTAAAATGAGTAAAATCACAAAAAATGTTGCGCGCTGTAGAGTTCACAACCATAAATTATGTGTACACTAAGGGTTAATAAATTTTACAGCTGCTCTTTATTTAGACAGTGGCAGGCCTGAAAATCGTTAAGACTAAAATTATCATCAATCAACGATATCTGAAAATGGGAAAAATGCTTTTTTAAAGCACTCAATTCACTAAATAGTTTTACTGCAAAATGTATTTTAAAAACCCTATAAAACTCAAGTTATTTACTTTGATGACCATACCTCAATGCTCACAAGCGATGTTATGGTTAGGTCTGATCATTTAATAAACACTAAGAGTGGTGGTTTTTGTATTTATTATAAAGATCACCTGGTGTTGATGAACAAATGCGACTTAACTTTGATGAGTAGATGTCTTGTAGGTTAAATTAGGTCATAGATTATTAGAAGTTTTATCTCATACTTTTTTTGAGATCTAATCAGACTAATAATAAGTGCAATAAATTTTCTCCTGTCTTTGATCAGACGTAATCAAACATCAAGCTCAGAAAATTCATTTTCAAGTTTTAATCTGTGATTTCAATGCAAAATCTGTCAGCTGGATGACCTTTCAGAGCAAACAACACCTGTAGCAAATTATTCGAAAAATAAAACTAATCATCATTTTCGGGTTGTTTGGTTGAGCGAATTTCGTAGACGCAAATGGGCGTTCTAAGTACTCCAAGACCCGCCACGTGGGCCCA
>JAUZNK010061716.1:0-31403 GCA_035046665.1 Euphysa ruthae
TTGTTTTTTGTCATTTTTATTTTTATTATTTTTGAATTTACCATGGTTTCTTTTTGTGTTTAGGAACTGCACTGGACTCACTTTCTTTCATGAAAAGTTTCATTCGTTCTCGTCCTAAATCATTCACTTCTATTGAAGAAGCAATAGAATGGAGGTTTTTTAGTTATTCTATTCTTTTTGTTTTTGTCATGCTTCTTTATGTCAATATATTTCTCACACAAACTTTTTTTAGATCTTGCTTGTTATTTAAGTAATACAAATAATACAAAACACAAACTTAATTTTTCTACCCTTGGTAAGCTTAAAAAGAATTTTATTACATAAATTTGTTTTTTGGACAGTCAGCAAAGCAGGTGAAATCCTTTGAATTAAGTAAGTTAAGTAAGTAAAGAAAGTAACGAAGTAAAGTAAGCAAGGTAATTAACGTAAAGTAAGTAAGTAATTATTCTTGCCACAAAAAATATACATAAGCTATGAAAAATACAAGACAAAAGAAAACAAAAAAGTACCACCAACAATAAACATTACGATAAAAACAAGTTATACGTTATACAAAAACATAGAGATTGATTCCGAAGCATAGTAAAGAAAAAAAAAGCGAAAGAATTTAAAAAAAATGATTTAGTATGTGAAATATTTGAAGCTAAATTAAGTGCCTATTATTATCTCAGAAACTTTTGTAACTTTATGGGCTTTTGCTTAGATTCAAAAAACATAAAAATTTTTCTATGCCAACAGTGAAACTTGATTCCTATTAAATTTTATTGTTTTTCTTTTTTATTTTCTTTCATATTTATTTGCTTTTTAGAACACAAAAAATGTTATTTGTTTATAAAAACTTTTGGTATTACATGTAAGTAAATGATTATCACTGTACATACTATAACTTATTTTTTTTTTTTTTTTTATTTAGTATAAGGTCTGGTCAACTGAGAAATCTTGAATCTGCAAAAGTATCAATGCCAGGGCAGATAAAGAAGTAATAACATTAATTTTCACTTTTTTTTTCTTATAGTTATAATCCTTAAGTAAAATCATTATGATCAGTAATTATTTTGGCCTCGTAACTTTATTATATAATCCACGCTATCTGATCATTGTGTAAACTTTTTGGGTTCAAAAAAAAAGAAAAAAAAGTCTCTTAATGAATTTTTTTGATGTTTCTAAAGAAGTAAAATTTAAGTATTTTTCATTGCGCTAAAATTTGCTAAAGATTTTTATTTCAAACTTTTTGTTTATTTGTTGTTTGAGATATTTTACTTAGTTAAAAATGATTCTAATTTAAGTGCTAGCTCAAATTTTTGAATTTTTAGCAAGAATTTTCATTAAGACAAAAAAAATTTTGTTTGATGCCAAAAATAATATTAGAATGCTTTTTCTTTAATATTGGGCTTTCATACCACACAATTTTCAAATAACTAAAGAAACTTGTTTCATGATTTGGCGTTATTTCTTTTCGAAGTTTTCAATAAAATTTATTCAGACTTCTATTTACATATTGACAAAAGATAGTGATTGTTTCTTATAGAGCTGTTTACATAAAAATAAAATATAGCTCAAGTAAATAATTGATAAAATTTCATTAATCATGAGATCACTTTCAGTTTTATCGATTTTATTTTTAGAATTGAGAAATTTCCAGAAAAATCTTCAAGTACTTTGCTACAAGAAGAAGAAGTAGAAGAACCATTTCCAGAAAAAGTAAATTAAAAACTTTAGAAAATTAGGAGTCTCACTCTTTTCATCTCTGTATGCACCATAGGTGTGTATTCCGTCTTGACAAATGTTTTTACGAAGGCTAAAATCTGTAATTATAATCATACGTAATTGTCTATTGGGGCAAGAAGGTGATGGTACACTGACAGACTGAAATAAATTGTTTGATTTTTTTAAATGATAAAAATAATTACATTCTATTTCATTGATAAATTGTTTGTATATGTTGAGTTCCGTTATGATAATTACCTCTATTCTACTTTTAAATTTTAAATTCTGCTGCATCTAAATGAATTTTGTGCTATGTTTCTGTAAGCTTGTAAAAAGTTGATTTTTATTTGCGAGTAGATCTTAGGGATTCTTCAATCAATAGTTTTGGGACATAGTGCTCCTAGATTAAAATAGGAGATAGAGTAGTTTGAAATATTTTTTTATGTACTTTTTACAAAAATTTTTCCTATGTTATGTGTATTTGGAAATTTTTTGAGTTTTAATTAGTTTTAAGGGGCTCTATACTTCAGAATTTGACATTTGATATTGAAATTGTGATTGCTGATATTTTGAGATTATTGAATTTTGTCTGGATGGATTTTGTATCAGAGGTGGTTGCAGTTTTTTTTATGAGATTGCTTTATAATTCGATTCTGTGAAGTCTTAAAAAATAAGTTTTAATTGCTTGCATCCAGAATTTTGTCTTGAAGAAGAAAAACTAATTCACGAAGTTATTTTTTTTATTTGTTATCATGGTGATCCCTTTGGTACGTCTAATGTACCACATGAATACTCAGGATGGGAAAATTTCCTTCTAGCTATGGAATCTTGGCGCATATCCAAGTATCAGAGTTTACAAAATTTATTTAAAATACTCTATCCTTCCTTTTTTTTATAGATCTTCTAGAGGTTTTATAAATTTTTCACCTCTCAGACCAGTTTTTTATTTACTTTTCAAAATTCCAATATTGGCCATCATGAATCCTTAAAATTTATTCCCGCCTGTCTGTGCATGCATGTGGGCGTCTGTTAAAGTTTTTCTAAGAATACATTCATTACTTTTTTCTGATATTTCGCTTGATTTTACAAGGTGTAAGCCAGGATGCAAGTGTAATGACCATTTGTTTCAATTGGGAAATTCTACCCTTCTCTTCGTTTTCCCCATCCCCTTCCATGTCCACCATGGTTGGCGTGCACGGAGAAAATTTTAAAATTAGCATACCTATTGATTGCCTTTAAGGACTAATTCAATTTGGATTTTTCTAATTTTCTGGATAAACTTAGAGGCTCATAAATAAATAAGTAAATGAATAATAATTGAAATTCCCATCTGCCTAAAATCAGGTTAAAATAGGGTAAATTGGGGTTGAAAATAATGCATCAGTGTTTTTCAAGAAAACTTTTTGTTAAGCAAATTTTATAAGGTGGTAAGTGAAGCATTTTTAAAAATTTTCAATGCGCCAAAACTAAATCAAGCCAAAAAATTACTAGAGAATCATTTGTTCTATTTTCATGATTTTGTTATGAAGTTAGAGGATTAATTTTTTGGGGTCCAGTGCAAATAAGAACAATAAGAACAAATTTTATTCCTTATTTGTAAATCTTTTAAAATTTCAAAACTATTATGACCGGATTGATCCTGACCATAATTT
The DNA here is from genome assembly GCA_035046665.1 of Euphysa ruthae. Classification (NCBI taxonomy): domain Eukaryota; kingdom Metazoa; phylum Cnidaria; class Hydrozoa; order Anthoathecata; family Corymorphidae; genus Euphysa; species Euphysa ruthae. The sequence continues at coordinate 3,360 of JAUZNK010061716.1, forward strand.
GGTGTACTTTGCTTAAATCTATTTAAAAACAGATTTCCTTATAAAATTCTCTTTTCCCGCCACCCTAAATCAATTTTCATGAGTCTATACATACTCTTTAGCATTTACACAACACCAACATTGATTTCAAGGGGGCGTGGGGAAATTTTATTCCTTGTTTGTACATTTTTTAAACGTTCACAACTATTTTGACAGGAATTGTAGGTCATATGCTTTACATACACTAAGCATGCCGAGCCCTGTTGTGGGTGGTCATCTTTTAATAAGTTTGACTGATCTCCTGCCATTATGGTAAATAAATAAATTTTTAAAAATGTATATCGAAATGGTTATATTACTGCATACATGTTTAGAAAAATTTGTTATATACTTGGAAAATCGATTTGCTGAAAACAGAATCTTATTGGAAAGGTAAGCTAATAGAGTCTTTATATTTAAGATTTTTCACTTACCATTTTCGTTTCTTATGGAAAATCTTATCCAAACCACTTTTCATGACCCAATAATGATGCTTTTACTAACTTGGATATTCTTTCAAACTAAATATTACATATTACTTGGGAACATTGAGAACATATGTCAAAATAAACCTTGGTAAGCCCTTGGTTTGCGTGAAGTAAATAAACTTTAAATTCCATATTCATAAATACAAAAAAAGTGATTAAGTCTTATTTATTAATTTTTTTTAGGTTTTCTTACTCAGTATTTATGTATTAAAAATATTAAGGCCTAAAATAAAATTTTTTTTTGATTTTCTGAAAAAAATTTTTTTTTAATTTTTTTTAAATATAGCATCTTAAGAAATCATTTTCTAATTCTTTCGAAAACAAGTGTTGTGATTATTTGTGGAAAAGTTTTTTTCAAATATCCAAAATTCATAACTTTGACAAGATGATATGACCCGTGATGCTAGGTGTTTGACATTAAATTTCCACATTCATAACTGCTAGTCGTAAAAAATAGTATAATGTTCCATTGCTAATATGATCTCACTAACCACATCATAGCAGTTATCATCCTCTGCTTTTGCAGATTTCAAGGAAAATGAGTGCTTACTGTACAACTTAAAGTTTAAACATGATAGCATGTGTAGCAGACAGGCCTAACCATTTGATGAAGTGTTGGAGCCATGTTTTTATAGCCAAATGCCCTTTCTAACGCCAACTTTCTTGCAGTAATATAGAAACTGATTTCACTTAGTTTTTGGAGAGTTGCTACTCAATCCTAATACCTATCTTTTAGCCAAGTGGGCTGTCTGTGCTGCATAACACACTGATATTTGTCATGTTCATAATTATTGTTAAACAGTACTCAGCATTTTAATGTAAGAATCATTTAGTTTAGGGTCCACGGAGGTTCTGGTTTTTGTTTTTTTTCTTGATTGAAGCTTTTAAAATCTATTTCATTGAGTTTAATGTGCTTGCTCCAAGCCTGATGAATATGGTTGCTTATATATTTTGAGCCAGTATATCCATCCAGGGATTTAAATTTCATAACTAGTATTAGAAAGCCGTCAAATGAGAAAAGATGTCATTCTGAGGAGGGCTTCAAATCCAATTATTTTTTCAAGATCAATTGAGAAAATATTGGCATCCTGATATCTCTGTTTTACGTGATTAATGAACTGTTGTATGAATTGAGTTCTTAGGCAAGTTGAAGTATCTAGCATTTCCAAGCTCGTTTGACCTAGCAGCTGGGTGACAGCTACTGTGTTTGAACTTCATCAAAATGATGCCAACTAAATCGGTGATGGAGCTCAGGAATTAAACTATCTAGTCGTGATGCTGATGCAGCATTAATCCCAGCTTGCAATAGATCGCTACGCTTAATAATCTTAAATATATTGTAGGTTTCATTGATTTTACATTCTTTGCCTGTAATCAGATTGGTATTTAGTTAATTTCTGAAGTTAGGGTAAAGTTGAAGACATGAGGTCTTCATCTTCTAAAATTATCTTGTTACACGTTTTCTTGCCTGGAAATTTCTTCCACTAAACTCTATACATTATTGAATGCTGCATGGGTCAAGGTTGTCATTTTGTGTTTATAATAGGCAGATTTTCAGAGTGCTCTGAATATCAGGCCTTGTCATGAATAATGCATAAGTGGGCTTAATAATAAAGCCCATGTAATCTCTCTACGCGGGCTTTATGTCTTCCTTCTCCCTTTTCTTATTTTAAAAATTTCATACATGTAGATTGTCGCTGATTACGAAAAGATTAAAAAAATTTTGGAAAAAAAAATTTTTTTAATTTTTTGTAAATATCATTAAACCGTTGCATGAGCAAATAAAATAACTAAAAAGTAGAAAAAATTTTACCCATATTTTTCAGATGATCAAAACGTTTCCTGTAAAGTACTTATAATATTCTTCTGCGTTAGCTGTAGAGTACTTATAATATTCTTCTGCACTGCATAAACCTGTTTGTGATAAATGAGCAGTTTGCATTTTAAATAAAGTAAAGGCGATGGAAAGATAAACACCAACAATAAAATTTAAAAAAATCTGTGGATGAGAGTAAATCATATTTCCGAGAAATGAGTGGTAATATTACATAAAATATAGGTAATGGAAAGAAATACAATACAATTCAAAATAAACCTGCGGACAAGGGCAAATATATTTACATTCTTAAAGTCCATGTGTTTAAAACCTACTTAAATGATCAGCTGAAATATAAAAAACAATGCGTGGGAGTTTAAGTAGTTTGATCTATTTTTAAATTTACATTTTTTTTTTTTTAATCTCACAATTTTTTTCATTAATAACCTCACATTTTAAATTGCTATTAATCCCACCTAGCAAATATTAGCAAGTTTCATTTATTTTATATAGTTTAGTCTAACTTTTAACTTATTTTATGGCAGCAGGACATGTTAATACCAGTATATTATTTGCTGAAAATTTTTATCCTGTATAAAAATTCATAATAATAATAATATTAATAAAACATATTACGTTCTATGTGACATGCTTTCTGAGAATCGGAAGTTTTAAAATCACGATATCGAGTTTTAGGTTAAATTGAAGTAAACATAAATTGTAGACAAAATAAGCGCTTATATAGTTTATATATATATTATATTGCATTTAAACAGTTATTGCTTAAAATTTATTCTCGCTGTTTTGAAATATTTAAGTTGATCTTATAAGTATAGAATTGATTATATTTTTAAATTTGCAAATAGTCTAGTTAATAAATAAACTTGTGTTATTTTATTTCTTATTGTATTTTATTGTTTTTATTAATCTGCAATTAATTTTTATTTTTACTACTATAAATATATAAATATATTGTTCAGCAAAAGTTATTTTACACGTGCGATTTTTAGCCAATGTAAATGAATGCAGGCGGGCATGAAGGTAGGCAGGGGCAATTGCCTGCCTCTCATGACAAGGCCTTGAATATCTGTCCTTGATTCACAAAATAGTTTGGCTAGGTAAATTAAATTTAGTAGTCCTATTTTTCTCTGACGTTATGTTAAAAGTAAATAAAGTTATATATAGCTTTTGAATGTAGCTACTTTATTTTCCTGATAAATTGGAGAACAAGTATTAGTTTTAGGTTTTAAGCAGTGGCAACACCACAGATGAAGTACCATATTGCTTGCAAAAATGAATTTTCTGAATGCAGTTTGCAGAAATGCTGTAATTTTGTATAAGTTTGATTCGTTTATTTTGTTGATGAATTTCGGTGAATAGATATATTATTTTATATTATAACCTGATTGATTAAAATTGATTCAAATATGTTTTTTTTTTCAATATTTTTTAGGGTGGTTTGAGAACATGTCATCTCTATTTCTTTCAAGTTCTGCTCCAAAGCTGCTCATATTAGCTGGTAAATTTAACCTGAAGTTTTTTTCATCACAATTTTTGTTAGCATAGTATTTTCTTCATGAAGTATTCAGTACCTAGAAATAAATCTTTGAGTTTATGCTGTTGTCGTACTGATGGAAACCTTAATTTTAGGAATGTTTCTATTTTGATTCAACACTTCTTGATGCTATATGAATAGAATAATCCTGAAAATATTTAAATATTTTATACGTTTGGTAATCGATTTTTAAGCAAGTGAAATTTTCAAAAATCACCGTTTGGCTTTTATGATATTTTTGCATAACTAATAGAACATAAATTTGGAGTTTAAATATTTAGCAGATGAATAGTAGTCTATTTGAAAAGATCGTTTTAGGCGAAAAACATTCAGAGAAAAAATTAATAGTTCAAAACAGGCTACTTTCAAAACGTCATGAACTTTGTTTATAATTTTGTTCTTTATACAACTATTTCATGTAGAAGTGAAGATCATGAATGATCCTGATATAAAAAGAATGTTAAGTAGGGCCGATATATAAGAAAACTATTTAGAGATGGTCTTCTAGTCCAAGGTTACTTATTCTGAGATAAATATCCTCACACAGCTCAAAAATATCACTTATGTTTGTCTAGCCGAGTGGATAAGGCGTTGGTCTCCGAACAGTAAGTTAAACTATGAAGTAAAAGCTCAAAGAAATATTATTCTATTTTAAACATCTCCCGTATTCTACCTATAAAGACAGAAAGTTGTTAATTCATAACTAATTTTCAGATTTTTCAAAACTTTTTTATCTCTTATTTAAAACTGTAAAAGTTTTTACCAAATTTTGTTTACCACACGAATCAAAACTTGATTCAATCAAATTTGGAATTGAAATTGAGTTATTTAATATATCACTTCTATGACAATACCATAAGCAATAAGTATCAAGAGCTATGTGATATTTAATCTCCTAAGTGCTAACTTTTAAAATTTGAAAAATTATATAATCCTACCTGAAAAACTTGATTTTTATTTGACTCTTTAATTTAAACCCAGTGTTTTTCATTTCTCTATGATACCACTCTCTTTATACATCTCTTGTTATCAGATTTGCAATATATATATTTAATATAATATATATATTTATTATAATATATATATTTAATATATTTTTTAAGCTGCTTTCACTCACGTACTTTGCGGGAAAAAAATATATATATATATATTATTTCCTATCTTGTTTAGGAGTGGATCGACTTGATAAAGATTTAACCATTGCGCAAATGCAAGGTATGCAGTGTTTTACTATCCTCAAGCTCAATTTATGCTGTCATAAACAATTTTTTTAAATCCTCATTTTTAGATTCTTGTGAAAAAACCAATATTAATAAGATTGCATTGGATAAGATGTATGGCCACCTAGTGGGTTAAAAACAAAAATTTCTGGTATTTAGGCTATTGCATCTAAAAAAACAAAGTTATATATATAAAATCGAATACCTCCAAAGAGTTAGGAAGAATTCAAACCTTGAAGGGAAAAAGCCTGCAATCTCAGATATTGCAGAAGTATTGATGGAAAACCTAGCAACATAGTGCCAAAATAATAGAGAATGGGACGTATCAAATGATAGGCTGTTAATTTTTGGTTTAAAAAACATGTGAACGTTGACATTCAGATAAATGATTTGTAATGAGAACTTTTTTCTGAAAAAATGTTACGTTTTTTTCATTTTAAGTAAAATAAATAATTTTTCAACTTTTTTTCTATAGTTCAGCCGAAAGTCTCTGTTAAAACAATTAGTATAGTCAATATATGCTCAAGATAGGGTCAACCTGGACAAAATTTGTAAGGAGACATGTTTGGTATGATTAGAAGCCCAATTTTATGTATTTTTTCCATGAAAAAATCCTCTGAAATCCCTGTTGAAAACCGTTTGATTGGTTGCATCGATTTAGTTGCCAGTGAGTGAATCTGTGTATCATTCAAAGTGCTACCAACCATTTTCAATAAATAGACAGTAAATCATTTTTTATTTCTAATTCTTAGCAATGTTAATTGATTAATCATTGTTTAGTTCCAATCTTATTATGAGCTAGTATTAAATATTGTTCAAATAATCCAGTTTAAAAAGCAAAAAATTATAATTTTTAGCTCAAAATCGGCTTTTTTTAATTTCTGTAGTCCCTGCAATATTTCCTAAATACCTTAAGCAAAACCTAATTTGTAAGGGGCTATGGTTTTAAATTTTTTCAAGCAGATAAAATTTTACAAAAATAACAATAAATGGCGTTTTTGAGCTGAAAATCAGCCTCTTTTTTTTAGGCACCCTGAATTTTTTTTTTTCGAATTATCAACTTAAACCTGATACATCGGACTTAAGGGGGTGCTTCACCCCTAAAAATCTTCAATCAAAAATTATGAAATTATGAATTTCATTGGTAAGATCCAACATTTTATGCAGATTCAGAATCTGGTCTTGTTTTTTTTGCACCTATAATAGTTTTGGAGATATTTTCATTTTTTTGTACCCTTGTCAGAAAAAAAATATCAAAAAATTGATAATTGTGCTCAAATTTTGCCTTAGTAACAAAATATTTAACCAATTTTTTCTCAGTTTACAAGCTTTCTGCGATCGCATGTGTCCGTAGTCTTTAGACTGTATTATTGGTGTGTAAATTATACTTTTCTTGGTTATATAACAGAGAGAGCTCTTAGCATGGGTGTGAGCTAGTCAGATCTTAGCTTAATTTAATAAATTTGTAATATTCACCACTTCAGTTCACCTATTTTAAAAGTTTTTATTTCAAGAGTTGACAAGTATAAAAGCTCCTATAAATGAAAGATAAAAGATTTCAAGGTGTCCCTGCTTGGGAAAAACGTAATTTATCTGATGAAGGTGAAATAACAGCTTGACAAATTGTTGACGAGGTGTCTTGTTCTAGTAGTAGTATTGTAGATATTGATCTTCATATTGACCAGTCAGTCTCAGTTGAAAAATCTGTTGAAACTGAAGACATTGTGAATGTTTCTGCTAGTAAACTGATAGGCAAAGATGTAAATATTAGCACTGGCACTATTACTCATGACGAGAACCCTAATGCTGCACATGGCGACAAATTAGTGCACGCAAGTATTTTACAGGACATTTTTAATTACTGCTCTAAATGTCCCCGTTGCGGCAAGGATAATTGTTTTTCTCTGTTTCAGCAAGGCAAATCAAAAAGAAGCCTCTCTGAGAAACTTTATTTACAGTGTTCGGAGTGCAAAGAGACAATGAAAACATTTTACACCAGCAAAACAAATGACGATAAACTCATCGATATAAATTTAAGATCAGTTCGTGCAGCAGCAGCATCAGGAGGAGGACTTACAATGTTGAAAACATTTTGTAGTAGTATGGATCTACCTGCTCTTGTTCACACAGCTCCATATTCAAAGTTCCCGAAAGCTGTTGTCAAGTTTGCCATCGAGAACTGTGAGGAAAGTATGAGTAGCGCTGCACAAGACCTTGTCAATAATAATGTAACTACTGATATTCCAATAAATATTGATGGTACATGGCAAAAACAATATGGGCACAACTCTTTGCTTGGTGCCACATTTATAATAGCAATTGACAGTGGCTGTGTTTTTGACCATTCATTAAAATGTAAAGTTTGCACTAAATGCCACAAAAATCAAAATCCAACCGATGTATGGAAAATACGACATGTGTTTGTTTGTGAAGTAAATCACACAGGTAGCTCAGGAAGTATGGAGAAAGAGGGAGTTATCGATATGTTTTTGCAATCGATTGATAAGCATAACCTCAGGTATACTGAATATATTAGTGACGATGATACTAATTCTTTTGGTGCCGTGCAACGAGTATTAGCTGAAGAGTATGTTGACTGATATATAATTGAAAAGGAGGATTGCATTGGTCATATTCAGAAACGCATGGTTGGCGCTTTACGCAGTTATAAAAACAAATGTAAAGGTACCTACCATTTTGTCTGATGGGAAAACAGTAGGTGGTGCTGGGAGACTCACTGATAAAGCTGTGGATCACATGCAAACTTTTTATGGTTATGCGATCCACAACAATAAAGGTAACCAAGAAGATATTATTAAAGAAGTATGGGCAATATATTATCACATTACACTTGGTCCATCTTATGATGGTCTAGCTGCTCAGCACATTTATTGCCCTGATGGTAAGGAAAGCTGCAAGTATAAAAAGGATATTCATTTTGCTACAAATATGTATGACCTCACGAAGTGTACACCATTTGTGTTCCGCGGCAAATTAAAACCAATTTTTGACCACTTTTTGTCTAAATAGCTACTGATTTGCTACAAAGGTTTGACGCAGAATCAAAACGAGTCCCTAAACAGTGTTTTATGGGCAAATTGTTCTAAGCAAGTGTTTGTTGGAAGAGATTGGTTTACCATTGCGGTGTACGAAGCAGTTACAAAGTTTAACGACGGAGCTCGAAGTACCCAAAATTTGTTTGAAAAGATAAATGTGTAAAGTAGATACAATACAGCTAAAGCACTAAACTCAATAAGTATGTTTTTCAGGGCCTTTAATTCAAATTTATATAGCTTTTATTTAACAGGATTTTTTCGTGTAAAAAATACATAAAATTTTGCTTCTAATGATACCAAACATGTCTTTTTTACAAAGTTTGTCCAGGTTGACCCTATGTGGGCTACATTAAATATATAAAATGTATTAAAAAAAAATTATTGTTTTGAAATTTTAGATCCTTGTGTCCACGGGTGGATTTTAGGGCGGCAAAAATTGTAAGAATACTTTCGTAAGCTTTTGAGTGAAAAAAAATTTTAGGCAGGAGGGAAGGATTTAGTAATAAAACCTGATATTTCCTCATATTTATAACACCATTCCTGTCATTGCTGATGAAACTAAACTGGTAGGTAAAATTTCATACTCTTGAAATTATTATACATTGTGACATGGATTCGTAATCTTTTCATGAATTATATTGAGATTAACATGAAATTTCTCAATTTAAAATGCAAAAGAAAAAAAAAAGAAACCTTAAAATTCTTCTTCTCCGGGCCTAGACTCTAAAACATGTCAAATTTTTACCAAGAATGAAAATTTTCATTTTTCTTGAGAAATTATTTTGACTCTGCTGATATTTTGTAAGGAGTTAACAATAACATTCATGATTGTTTTTAAATGTTGGCCATTTTGAAAAATTCGATTTTTGGAACTAAACTCGAATATGGTCATTTTAAGTTTAAATTCTACATTACATACCTGTTTAAAAACAAATTCAAAAAAAAAATTTGTAATAGCTGGTAAAATACTAACTAGTCTGTGCTTTCTCTTATTAAGTACATCCCTCTTTTTAACTTTTTTATTTTAATTTTTTCGATTTGAAAATGGTGATTACATGAGCTAGAAAACATAGTATACAAAGTATTCACAACCCTTGTAATATCAAAAATAAACAACGTATTTAACATTAATAAAATTTTGTAGAATATATATATATTTTTTTTAATGTAGGAAAATTTCAGATGCAGATTCTATCAAAATGTGGGCACATGGTCCATGAAGATGCTCCTGAAAAGGTTAATACTAATAGTGCTTTTTTATAGTTTTTGGACTCGCGGTAAAGCTGACACTCATGAATTCACCTATGTTCGCTCATTCGTTCACCATTTTGCTTTTAAACCTTTTTTTATTTTATTTATTTTTTTTTTTTTTTAATTTTGCATGAAGTAGTAGAATTAGAAGAAAATTTTTTCGGAAGAAAAAAATCTATTTTTTTGCCCAAATTGATAAAGTGGTCATTTTTTGCCTAAAAATGACACTTTTAAATTTTCTCGAAATCGATTTATTACTTTTGCATTAAGTTGGAGGACCATAGAGGTAACTTTTTACACATAGCCGCCTGCCAAAAATTCTCGTTTTTTTGGTGCTAAGTACTATACCAATTTTTTCACCAACAAAGTTTGTTTTTCAAATTTTCTCGAGATCACTCAGTATTTTGAAACGTTTAAATATTTCTGATAATCCTAAATTTTTTTCAGAGTTAGAACCTGAGAAATATGATTATTTTATTGTCAATGTAATTTCCAGGAGTTTATTAGTCACAAAGTGATTGTTACATTTTTCCTACCCACTCTCTTTGGGTGCGTAGAAAAAATAATATATTGCGCTGTGTTTGAAATAATTTTAAAATTATTTGATAGTTGGTCATGTTAGTTATAAGTAAATATCATTCAGGACAAACACACCCAAAATTAAAAAAAGTTTGTTTGGTTATACTGAAATATTGCATTGAACAAATATTGATTGTTGTGATTTCACATGTCTAATAATATTACGATGTCAAAGTAATTAAAATATTTTCCCGCCACAGAAATATTCCTTTCTCGTATTTCATATAAGCACCCCTTTTGTGAACATATATGCATGTGGTCATGAAGGAGCTATTATTAATTTTGTCTCAAATCACCTTTAAAATGGCATATTTTTTATAGGTCGGTGAAGTACTTGTTGCTTTCATGGTGAGACAACGCCTTGTTGAAATGAGATTACCACCAAACAGGTATGGTATTTCAACAAATATCTTTTAACAGTTCATAAACAATTGTTATGAAACAACCTTTTTCTTATTATCATACCCTTTCCTTATAAATTGGGGCTAGATAAATATTGAAGGTAAAATTTCATACTCTTAAAATTATTATGCATTGTGACATGGATTCGTAATCTTTTCATGAATTATATTGAGATTAACATGAAGTTTCTCAATTTAAATAAATTTCATAAACAATTGTTATGAAACAACCTTTTTCTTATTATCATACCCTTTCCTCATAAATTGGGGCTAAATAAATATTGATGTTCGATTGGCTTTGTTTGAATACTTCTATCAAAGTAGTCGAGCAAGAAACATCATTTATCTAGCAGCGACCCTTCCAAAAGTTATAGCTGTTTTGAGGTTGGTTACGTCATGTTCAGACGCCATGGTCAGAATTAATTTAATAAAACTTCAGAAAAAATTTTACTGTTTTATGGGTTTCTAAGAAACATGTTTTGCGGTGTCTTGCTAATATTTTGTATGATTTTAGGTAAAAACTTTCTTTATGGCTTTATTTTCTTCCAATAAAAGGAGTATTTGCAAAACAAAACAAATACATAATGTTTTTATTTTCTAAGTAAAGAAATCGAATAATTACTATCATCCTGTTATATCGTTTTCTAAGCCACCATCAACCAACTCATCTCAACCTACCACCTATATTTTACGTATAATAACAATCCTATCTCACTAAATCAGCTATCACATAAGTAAATACAAATCAATTTGATTTCCTCATGAGAGAAATTAAACCCCCAACCTATGTTTTGTAAATCAGTACTCTGACCACTGAGCTACAATGGCCGCTTGTATTTTTAAAATTATTAAAAATCTATCAAATGCTTTGCTTTAAACCTCAAGTTGCTTAGATTATCCCATTTTTTAAGATATGTATTCCCAACACGTTTTTTAAGATATGTATTCCACACACGTTTTTTAAGATATGTATTCTCAACACGTTTTAAGTTCAGAAACCAACACTCTTAATGATGAATGGTCGTGAAAAAAATACACTACAAGACTAATAATTTCAGTATACGTTGCAATTATTAGGCTTAAATGGGTATAGCTTGTAATAAATTATTACTTTTCTTCTTTTTTTTTTTCATGTGTATTTTTATTAAAGCAACTTAGAATTTTGGACAGCTCTCAAGTTGCCAATTTTTTAACCAATTTTGATGTGAAGTTATTTCATGGCTGCTTGTCTTTTTTTAATTCATATTTAATAAAAAAAAAAAAACATATTTGCGTTACTTTCCATAAAACTGCAGTTGCTGTACAAATACTGCGTTTTGAATTAAAAAGTCATAAAGAAAATTCTGTGCCTCATTTCTCCATTTTCACAATCACCTTTCACGTCCGTGAAGAAATCATCAGAGACATCCCATATTTCATTTGAAAGCGGAGTTTATCACATTGATTAAATTAAATTATAATTTAGATAGCCATATTTTTAAAGCATATGGTATCACATCGATCCAATCTTCATCAAAATAAAAACGTTGTTTGTAGCGAGACTTTTGTCTGTAACTTTTTATTGTGTATACAAGTTTGTCAATAGCTTTTGCCATTTTTGCATGTAATTCTGAGACAGCATGTTCACAGTTTGCAAAACTTTCGAGCCATTCACAGATGTTTACAAAGATTTTCATCATAACTTTATCTTTTAGCCTTCCTACTTTCTTTTTTATAAGGACAATTTATTATAACACAGCTTCAAATTTGGATAAGCTGAGCAAGTTAGATAACTACTTGCTTATGAAATAAAATGAAATGTTTTACGAACTGAGAAATAAATTTTTGTTTCAGAACCTTGTGAATATGCTTGTAATGGCCCACAAGAACCAGCACTTATATAATTCGATAATCTGCATCGACAATCTGCAAGAAATATTACGTTGCGTTACGAAAATATGAGAGACCTAAAGTGAATTTATTGATATAAATAACAATATAAAATTTATACCTGATGTTATTATTATTTTGTCAACATTTGGACAAATTATTTAAATCGTTTTAATTTTCAGTTATTTACGTTTTTTTTATAAATTATTGATTAATTATCGATTAGTTAATTAAAGTACTAATTATTGATTTTTTGTGCCATTTACTTCCATGTTGGTGCGTAAAATTAGTTACTGGACATGTTGGTAAACAACGCCCGTGTTGCAGTCTCAAAAGTCCCCCTTTAATCTGGAATTTAAAACAATGATAATGTGAAAATAACATTTAATAGATAATATAGATCTAAAGCAAACACACTTGCTTCATATCTTCTCTGCATACATAAGCGATCTTACAAAAAAATTAAAAAATTTTATAAAAAAATTTGTTCTCTTAAATTCTAAAAACTATGGTGTACTAAGCTCCCTGATATACCAAGTTCCTCATCCATTCATTTTTTTACAAGTGGTTGTAAGTGCTGTGATGAATGCAAAATCCTCAAATGCCTCGGATTATCGACATTTTTTTGTAGAAGCCGTTATAAACTTCACAAGGATTGGGGCCAGTTAAATAAAAAATACATTCATTTGAAAAGCTAATTGTTGGCTTTCCTACCCAACTTTGAAGGTGTTTTTTTTCCCAAATAATTAGCACAATTACCTAGTTTCTCCAAGCTAAAGCTTTATGCTCTTAAATATCCTTTTAAAATTGAGGGCGTGATCTTATAATGTTTAAAAATTTGAGCGTTTTTTAGGCTAACTATTCTTATAATTTACTAGTTCTACCGAATTAATTTTAATAAAACAAGTCAAACCTTAAATTTAACAGATTTAACAAAATCAATTGTCTTGGGATAATTTTTTAAATTTATATTGAATGATCCTATCACATCTACTCGAGAAAAAGTTTTTGTTTTCCATTTAAAAACTCTGATAATTTTTTTTTTTTTTTTTCCACAAAAACTTTTATTATAAACGTAATTGTCAGTAATTATTATACAACAGAGATGTGTAATGCTATGACGAACATGGTTATCAATGATGGTTATGTAACGGAGAGATACAACAAAGTGATGTGCGTTTAAATGATCCAATGGTATTAAGAATCGAAATATCTGTGAACTTAATCCTGTGTCTACCAACGCGATAATAAAACTGTAAATTTTATCTAATAAATGATTGTTTCAAAAATTTACAATTTCCTCTTAAAGCCGTCAAGATTCTGATCTAAGGGGTGAATTAGGAATTTCCCGTATTCCTCTGCAGATAAATCTTTGAATAGCTGCTAATAAAGCACAAAAATCCATAGACATACTTGTAATATGTAGGTGTGCGTAAGAAGAAAGTGCTTAAAAAGCAAATTGCCTAGTATTAATAAAGAAAAATTTTCTTTCCTTGTTATCAAACATTTAATGTCTATTGTACCTTTTCACACGAAATAAGACGAAATAATTTGTTTGTGTTAATACAGAACAATGAAGGATTAGATTAACTTATCAAATTAAATTAAAAAACAATTTAAATTGGATGTAAAATATCATATCTGCTGTTTACTTTATATGGTGGACTTTTAAAACTGAGTAAGTAATGCGGTATACCGAAATTATTATTTGCTTCTGAAATAAATATTTTATCGTCAAATGTTACGAAAACTTTGAAAAAAAAGTACGCTTTATTACCCCATGTCGTTTTAAATACTTGCTCAATGCAGACGATGAGATATTAAAACAATTTGGAATATAGAATGCCACACCAATTAATGTATATTCGAAAAGTTGGTGTGGATCATTTACCAAACACAAAAAGTCCAGAATAGTTATTAAACAATTTTATTGATGTTAATTTTATTCAAAGCGTGAAACTGCAACAAAAATTCGTGTATTAAATAGGGACAAAGTTGAAAATCGACTGAACATGAAAATTCTCAAACCAAATTGCAGTGTTATGCAAAACGAACGAAACCAATGCAGATCTGCTGAAACGGTATAAAGCCTTGTATTTAGAATGTTATATTTAACCAACAAATTGCCGAGACAATATTACCAGATGGACCCACGTGGCGGGTCTTGGAGTACTTAGAACGCCCATTTGCGTCTACGAAATTCGCTCAACCAAACAACCCGACCAATTTGAGCTAGCGTTGCATTGCGCAATGAGTTTTGCTCAGAAACACAGAGATAACATGGAAATAATTTTCCGCCAGAGGTGGGAGTCAAACGTCCTACCACTGTGCCAACTCCGCTTAAATTATTGGGACGATGGAAAATAAGAAAAACTAATGAGAAATTAAATATACATATTTGTGAGACAATTTCACAAAGAATTACAAATAAAAAATAAAGGAACAGGCATTGTCCAAAAAAAGGAGAGGAAAAAACTCGTGCCTATTAAGTTCAAGAAAATATAAAAGTAAGTCTTTCAATTGAGAAAGCAGGAACTGATTATTAATTAAATAAGAAAATAGTTGATCAAATTTAATATTTAGCACAACAAAAATGGCAAAAAGATATTAAATATAATAGACACTCAAAACAAAGGCTAAATTAGTGAAATTATCTGAAATGGGTGTAAAACATTAGTACAAAACAAAAAAACCCCAAACGATTAAAATTGAAATAATGCTCGTTTGAAAATGGCAGGCTAAAGAAATAAAACTGAAGAAAAGGTTTGACTAGTTAAAATTAAGAAACACTTTCGTGCGAAATGTAAAAAGACGAAAAATCAAGAACCAATGGATATGAAAACAGAAAGTCAAAATGCTTTTAAAAAGCTAACGTTGTAAAATAAAAAATCTTGCCGTCTTTAATGTTAAATATATCATTCCTAGACCACGCAGAAACTAAAGGTGTAATTTTACTAAAGAAAAAAACTTTTAAAATGTTTTGTCATGTGCTCCATTTATTCGATGTGACCCTCTAATAAACACAAAGTTGCATAAATGGTGTCAAAAGATCGAAGCTAACATCTAAAATGTAATATTTAAAAAATAAATTTCTTAGCATATACAATGCCGAGTTTTGCGCTCATTCTAATACCCTATGACTTTACATTATTCAGCGAAATGGTGGACACTAAATCTCATATATTGAGAGAGAGTGTGTCATTAATTGCAAAATTTCAACGAATACAGCTTTGAATACAATGCTACTGAAGTAATATTATTTCTAAACTCAGCAAAAAAACTGAATAAATACTTGGGAAAGTACAGACTAAGACCTCTTATATTTATTGACTGGTGATCTTGAAAAACTACCAAAAGATTGAAATTGTAAAACTTCATAGAAAATCCATAAAAAATTTTTTTTATTAAATTTACTGACCATTGTACTACTTAAAGGGGAAACCCTTTCTATTTTCATTTTTAGGAAAAAAATATTGTCAGATCACTAGCATATAAACAAAATTATATATATTTTTTAAACAATAAAAACCAGTAACCGTAAAAAACCAGCAAAAAACAGTTTCACAACGGCCAATATTGCAGAAGCTGAGTTAATCATCTCTGGCTGAAATTTTTATATGGTTTTTATAAAGGGTAGTAGAGTGTTTTAGTTTGAACAGATTTTGTAAAAGGAATCGTCAAGTCGAATATGCGGAGGTCAAAGTTCAACGTTCAAAAGCACGTGGTTTAAAAATGCATAGCAAGAAAAAAATTCTGATCAACTTAAAACACTCTAGATAATAATTTAAACATTCCCTGAAAATTTCAGAAACAAATCTTAAACGGTCTGTGAGCTATGTTGGTTGGCGTTTCAAAAACTCCAAACTGAGAAAAAAGCAAAAATCTAATTTTATTTTTATTGATTTGGTTTTATAATTCGATAGATTTATATGCTTATCATTAATAGCATTACAAACCTCTAAGCATACTAGCACCTGGTAACATAATTAATTTCTCAAATGGTAATACTATGGCTTTCCGACCAATATTAAAATTAGCTACTGCATCGTACAAACCAAACTTCAAGGTACCAAGCGAAACATACGTGTTCTTTGGGAGTCGGTCCCAAATCTTATCGTTGAACGACTCGTTTGCATTCTGCGCTTTCCCGTGTAAACACTTTTCAGCTCTGAATGTCTGCTCAGTTCCTCCAAAATGATACTAACTCTAAAAAATGTCAATAGGAAGACCAGGACCCAGTTTGTAGGTGTTCGTATTATTTTTTATATCAATGCCGAACTTACACCAACTATCACTGCAAGTGGGACAGTGTGGAAAATGCAAGTTATTGGTTTTTGATGAGACTACATGAAACAAATTTGCTAACACACCTGCTAAGTTGCCAGCATTTTGTTTTATGGCAACACCAAAAAAGTTTTGCAGATGATCAATTACTGCGTCTGTAAGACGACCACGTCCACAGAGAATTTTTTTCTTTCTTCAAGTTTCGTAGTCTTGTTCCAACATGCTTTTAATAAGTAAGTATTTATTCTGCCACAAACAAATATACATTAGCTATGAAAATTACAAGACAACAGAAAAAAAACATTAGGATAAAAACAAATGGTGGCAAGGATAAACACAAAAATTGTCTGTCACAACAATATTTCCATTGTGGTCCCGTTATACATCACACATAGAAACAGATTAAGCCGAAGCATAGTTAAAAAAAAATTTTTTTAGAATTATTATCAATATTTATTAGGTCTACGAACTATATCCAAAGAGGTAAGAAATGTTTCCATGATCTTATGTTTAAATACGTTATGCCCCATACACTCTAATTTTTAACTTCAATGCCAGGATAAGTGTGTTTTACATTACTGAAACTTTTATTGTCTCCGTCTCCTAAATAATTTACGTATCGCAATTTATGTTTTTCAACAGATCTTGAAAACACACGGTTTGCACCTACGGTCTCCATTCCGCCCACAGATCCCTGATAATTGAATTTAAAAACGTATGAGTTCCTCCATTGCGCAAAAGCTGTATGGTCTGTTTTATGAAATTTTTCTTTAGAAAGCAGCCTTTGCATGACCTGTTCATTGGTTCCACATCCAAAACTTTCCCGGTATCTATCGGTATTGCAGCAAAGACACCATTTAACGATTGAAAGCCCTTTCGCTGCCACGTACGTTCACGCGACACACCAGTGTCCACAATGTCATGATCATCAGTATGTTCACGTAAATCTACTACTGCATCGGACATATTTTTTTTCAGCAACTTTTTGTGTAAAAAGGCATTGTATAAACTACTCTATTATTTATATCAAATCCTCTATTACATTCTTTTAATGTTTGGAACTCATGTTCATATTTGCAGCTACAGCACTTGACAAAAAACTTTGATGCAAGTCCTTTTTTGTCACACATTTTATCGGTAGTGTTGAGCACATTGGCGGCACGCTAATACATTAAATACATCAGACAATATTGTGTAATCAATAATCCTATATCTATATCTTAATATTTTACCACTTTTATTGGGTGTAGAACAGGTGAACAGATACAAAAAATAAATTAATTCTAGATTCGTTATTTACTGAGTTATTATTTACAGCTTCGTTTTGACTTGTTCCAGCATGATTATCTGCAACAACAACTAAAGAATTAACTTCATTTTGACTGTTAAACCTTCTCCCCAAGAACCCTTTCCTCTTTCCTTTATGTATTTTTCTAGCTTTAATTCTACAAGTTTTACCATTTTTGAAAAAAATCTTAAAAAAAAAAGTAAAGAATATTATCAATACGATATTTTGACTTGATAACCCAGACTTTATTTATTCGCTTTACTCATGAAGAAGCCACACCAGACATTCCACTGCCGTTCTGCTGACAATTTTTCATTAAATTTTTGGGTTTTCAGGAGGTGGTATACTGTTGCTGTGTGCATTGCTTGGGATAAAAACTCTAGATACCCTTAAAAAATACATAATTTCTATGGATATAATAGTAAAATTTATGAAATTTTTATTATATCTGGATTCAAGATATGTTAAAGTGTATAAATCAATTATAGATTTGCATGCAGATTTGCTAATTAACAAGGCATGAATTAAAAAGCTGCCCATCAAATAAATATTTTTAGCATCATCCCCTGAAATTAAAAACTGTAAACTCCTTTATATTTTATGCAACGAACCTAATTCTATTTACAATGAACCAAATTCTTTATGCAACGAGCTTATTTTTTGATGCAACGAATCCAATTCTTGATGGAATGAACACAATTCCTTATGCAATGAACTCAATTCTTAATTCAACGAGTTTATTTCTTGATGCAACGAACACAATTCTTAATCAACGAACTGAATTCATCATTCAATGGTTAAGGAAACGATTTTTATAAGCGAGTCCAATAATCAGACCAAAGTTGAAATATCTGGTCTGTATTTCTGTCATTTATTTATATACATGAGATGAAACGAAAAGAAAGAAAATATAAAATCAGATGTCTGGCACAAACAACGCCAGTAGAACTTGAATTCTTTCGGGAAGAGATTGCATGAGAGCAACGCGACCAAAGTACCAATCAAGCTATTAATTTATACAGCCAAACACAACACCTGTGGAGACACACCGCTTTTGCTGTAAGAGGAGAGTTTTCGGAGATGATTGGAACTTCTGTATTTTTGCCAACTTCAGAAAAATGTTCTTCTAATTCGTCAACACCACAATCCAGCATTGATGAACAACTGCAACCACCTTCACAAAGGAATGCTAAATTAATGGCAGTACTAGGGCATCATTGAAGATATATTAGTGAAAAGTAGAAGGCTACAAAAATAAAACTGCTGCTTCTACTCCATTAAAAAAGCAATAAGTGCAATATTTGTTTCAAGAGATCTGGATAACAGAACGGTACAGGATTGACATTCAGGACGCCTTCTTGGAAGGTCTTGTGGAGGTTATAGCTGGATTTAATGAAATACAATTTCTCAAGAACATTATTGACATGTTTACCAACAAATTTGCTTTGATCGCGATTTATGACTTTGAATTTTTGAAACGAGATAAAAATGATGTTCATAAGCCTCTGGCTGTATCAGATTTTAATTATTATTCTGACGGAATTAAAGCCTTAATTGGGAAAAAAAAAGCCCTGTGCTGTAGGCTTACAGTTGATGTCCGTTCTATTGATCCATTCATGTCTGCAAGCGATTCTCATGAATGAGATGTAGAGGAAACTGTAAAAAACAAACTCCTGTTTTTTTGTTCCATCCAACAATAAGTCAATCTCAACAAGCTGATCTTCCCACATCATGTGCATTAAATAATTCTAAATGTGAAGGAGCACTGGAACGTCTTCTTAATGAAATACTTGAGAATCAAGATACCTCAATACATCAAACTGATTTTGCAGATTTAAAATCTGCTCATTCAATCCTTCTAAAAAAAATTGGAGATGGTTTTGAGAAACTAAAAGTTGATCGAGATGATGAGCTTGGGGATGCACTAGGTTTTGCCAAAGATCCCAACTTTAAGGTCTCAACATAAGTACAAATAAGATACAGGGGACAACCTGCTGCTGTCACAGGTGGTGCTCTGCGTCAGTTTTATACGTCAGTTTTTCAGCATATGACGCAGGAAGATAATGGAATTGTTAAACATTTTGAAATTTAAAATAAAATGTATAATTTTAATTAATAATCTTTATTGGCACAGACCAATTGTGCAAATTTTAGTGGCGAGGATTTAAACTGGTGAATAACATTATTGGCTAAATTTAGCATGGAATTTTTGAATCAAAAGATTTGCTAAATTTAGTATGGATGTATTTTGGTGAACAATATTTTTCAAAATGACTTTTTAAGATTTAATGGTATAATGAGAAAAATGAGGTATGTTCATTATCAAAAACCTATTTTATTTTAAACTTCTATGAGCCAAAGACTGTTACGACCTGGGACACAATATTTTCTGCGTGGTATAATATTTGACCATCGCTGACGAGAACTTGATGGGTCAATCCTATTCAATGATCAAGCTACCCTTTTCTGTTGAATACGCAAACCAATTGATCTTAGATGGCCTAATGCTAAGGAGAGGCCAACCAAAATACCATGGTCCGTTTTCAACCGTGACAAAATCAAGTCAAGTTCAATATGAGATATGTTAGTATAGCCTGCAACTCTTTTGAGCTTTAATTCTGTCGCTTTCTGTGAAATAGTGCAACGTGAAACTAAAAACATTGCAACTATATCTTTCCATTTGTAGCCAATATTAGGGAAGAAAAGTAACGATTCTTCATTAGTTCTGAACTTTGGTCTTTCTGGTGTACCTTTTTTTTACACAGAAGCAACGTATTTTAATATAGCAACATTAGAAGATGTGCATCCATAATCTTTTTAGAGCTCTTGGTGGAATATCCTAAACTGGGCTATTAGCTCCAATACTTGTTGTTTTGATCTTGCAAGTTTCGTACTTAGAAAATTCATACTGTTTAAGACAAACTGCATTTATTCCTGAAACATCTTTATCTCGTCTTCGTCGCTTTGATTTCTTGTTTTGATGTCTTCAACTAAGTTGCAAAGTTCGTCCAAAAATAATTCCCAATCATCTCGATTTTCTTCTTCACAATCATTATTACCATCGCACGTGATTTTTGCTACCATTTTGTTTATACAAGATTTTTCAATATTTTTTCTGAATTGGGTTATTTTTATTATTTTACTGACCGAAAATATTTTAATCTGCAGATCTTGACTTGGTTTCCCAATGTTTTGAAATGTTTGCTCTCTTAACATTTTATAATAGACCGAAAAAAAAAATAATCCGTGAGTTGCATAAAGAATTGTGTTGGTTGCATCAAGAAATAAGTTCATTGCATAAAGAATTACGTTTGTTGCATAAAAAAATAGTCTCGTTGAATTTTGCTACATATTGCAATTTTGCCCATCCATAAGCGTGGTATAATTGTATATCATGCCAATAATTGTTTAAGCCGCATTTTTACAGTCCGGTGTAATAAATTAATTGAATAAGATCAGTTTAGAAAGCTCTTGTTTATGAATATGCTGATTAACACAATTGTTATACCACAAATTAAGATGATTATCTGTACGTTGCTTTTCATTGATCAAGTTGATAACTTACGACATGCCTAATAATAGAAACATGCAACGCGTTCAGTACTAACCACTCGCCACATATAACAGCTACTCAACTTTTTAAGAAAAAAAATTGCATACAACATGAAGAATGTATGTTTGATATGAGTTTATGCAATTTTTAGCAATCGAAGTTCTCACAAATTCACTAAATAGAGTGACCATCGATTATCTTTTACCACCCTAATTACTGTAACGCACACACCTGAAATATGTAGCATGCTTTTCAATAACTGAGTGTTTCAGCCAATTCTGTGCCCACTGTCATGCCACCAGTATTGAATTAAACTTTCTTTTCTCGATTTTCATATAATATCAAAATAGGAAAGTAAATGTAATATAATGAATCTTCGAAATAGATTATGAGGTAGAAATACCAAAGATACCATATTCTCCTTTATATTACTTGTTGATCCTTTTTAGATATTTTATCTGCTTTGTGCTACTTTAAGTATGGATCCAGATGTTGCTTTGAACTGAAAAAATGTAACATTTCAGTGAAAACATCAATAATTTAAGTTTCTCATTTCGATCGCTAACCTCAAGTGTGCACATTACATTATCACTAAGTTACAGACATAAAGTGTTCAATCTCCATTTACTACTCATTGAAAACGTTTTATCACTTCAAGAATAATCTTATTTTTAAACATTTCAAATATTTCAAACGAAATTTTTATCACTTTTTGATATGGATGTGTAAAAGTCCGTATTATACCAGGTATGTATGCAATTGGTGTACTGAATAATGAAACATCGTTCTATTAATAACTAACATGATCGTCTTCGTTATTTTCAGTTTCATATTTTTTAGCCTCATGTATTATAATTTAAGCCTGGTGAATAATTTATTTATATCCAAAAAGTGGCGTAAATATCAATAGCCTATGCGACATTTCGTTCAAAAATCTATTTTTACCGATTTAGCTATATTATACTATTTATCTAATAATAAATTTGCTTTGATATTTCAGATTTATTGTTTGTAAGCCTTTTCAATAAACTTAACTTCTCTTTCGTTGTACTTGGAAGGACTTATAGCCCAAAAATAACTTTATAGCATCGTTTTATTTTTTTGGAGAAAAACCGCTGTGTGAAAGAACTTAGTTATATTATTGATTGTAATTCAATATTTTTTTCTCTTTATTCTTATTTTTAGAACTTTTAATTTTAATAAGAAGGTGGAAAGTGACTCCGATAATTCATTGGGGTAGGATAAATATTATCCTAGTTAATGATCCATTATAGTAAGAAATTTTTGATCCAATAGACTTAAATTATGTATCTTGTAGATAAGTTTTAAGGCCTTTAACTCATTACCAATGTATCTACCTTTCTTTCTTTAACTCGTTACCAATGTATCTATTGGCCTCTCTTTCTTGGTATTAATTTTTTCTTCACGTGTGGCTAGAAATTTCCATTTACTATTTTTCAATCTAAGCCAATTTATCCCCACAATGAGTAAGCAAATAGAAAAATGGAAGCATTTTATTTTATAATTTGGTATCTAAGCTTTATTAAAAAGCAATAAAATTGTTTTTTTAAAGTTTTAATTGATTGCATTATCAATATCACCTTAACGTAACAGGTAAAAAAACCGATGCTTATGAATAAAGAAGCTGTTTTGGATGAATTTTTTTGTAAAAAAAAGTCTTTACTCGAAGTTTTGGATTAAATGTTATTCAATCACACTTTAGTGATTCACGTCATCAAAAATAATTCTGTCAATACTCATAGAACTTTGAAAATCCTGTTACATTGTAAGCTATAAGCATGCTTATACGAATGCTTATAGCTTACAATTAGGGAGGAAGGATTGAGTGCATCCGTGGTAGTTTTACTATATAAATAGAAAATGGATTAATTATAGGTTTAGTAATAAAGATTTTTTTTTTTAAATAATTGGTATAATGCTTAGGTACGCAGGAAAGAATAACGTAAAACACACAAACGAATCTTGCCAAGGAAATAGGATTCTAACGATTAACGGATTCTATATCATGGTATCACACTGTTAGCAAAATAATGTTATATTCAGTTATTGTGGTGCAAGGGTTTATCGTATGAAAGGTTTTGTCATGAATGATTTATACGTCTCTTTCAATAGAAGTATTCAATACAATTTCTTTTACTCTGTCATAGAAAACATGAATCAATTTTAAGTATTATTTCTAAAAATAAAATGTCAGTTTGCTACTATCAAATACTTTTATATGTGGAATTGTGTTGTGGGGATTATTTTACGAGTGATGGGGGCGAAAATATGAAGAAATGAATTCATTCAAATATCAACAAATAGGTTCTAAATGATTGGTTTAACAAATGCGCATTATGTAGCTCAAATTTCTTACTACTTTCTTCTTACTTCCTGACACATGATTTTTCGTAAAAGAATTGCTCTTTAATTGCCAATCAAATTTTTTGAGCTGGTGACACTCCTGTTACAAAATTTTAAGGTAAAAATTTATTGGAAAAATTCCCACCCCTAGGAAAAATTTCGAATCAAATTTGTGCAGCTAAATTGATCAGCGCATTTAAACAGCTTTTCTACAAAATTTAGAGGCGAAGTTTGGTATAAAAATCTATTTATTTGATGCAGTAATAATTTTTGTAATAGTGAAGGTGTTGCTATCTCTATTGATAAAAGCGCCAATTTCTCATCATCTAAAAATAAAAGTGTTTGAAATATATGAGTGAAACTTCGAAGGTGTCCCTAAATTACATACCCTTTTTAAAAGTGCTTTAGGGCAACCCTGTGCGAAATATATAAATTTCTGACTAGATTCTTGTATTTCTCTTCATTTAAATCTATGGCTTGCGTACTGTAATGCTTGGTGTACTGCAATATCTTGCATATCTAAATTTTAGCTTATTTTGGGTATTACAGAAAGCATCGAGACCTACAAGACATCGGATAAAAACTTGAGAAATATCAGAAATCAAACCAATATCTTGCACTAATGTTTCTGCCCAATTTCTTACACTGACCGACATTAAAGTTTGGTCTATTTTTAAATTGCAGTAACTTTGACAACATAACAACCGTAAGAATCTTTTACGTCATTTGATGATAAAATGCAGTAAATCAACAAATACATGAGTAAATTTTTTCGAACAGATATTGATTCCTGTTTTTCTAATAAAAATTGCGAAAACCAATGAATTCATAATTTTCTATCTTAGTTTAAAAACCGCTTTTTTTCTTTTCTTTTTTTTTTTTGAAAAGTGGAAAAACAACTATCGTATCGTGAACCCGTTTTTTGTTTTCGGCCAAGTATACAGTCATTTTTCAACAAAAACAGCTTTTCAATAATCGTTTTTTATTTACACTAAGCTAGAGGGCGTATATCTGTTGGAAGGTAAGGTTCAAAAATAGGGTGTAAGCATTTCTTGAAACACATGACTACATGTCTTTGAAATAACTCTCCAAATTTACTTTTTGGTATCGCTGTTGCTTCAATTATACCGGTCAAACCTCTGCAAAATTAATCAGAGATATAGATTACAACAATTTACGGGTTTGAAAACTTTTAATTCATTTAGCACAATCATGTAAATTAATAAATAGGATTCATAAAATTTTATAGCTCAGCTTGAAGAAGCTTAACTATTTAAAGGAGTTTAACCATTAGAATCTTATTCAGAAACTTTATTTTGAGGTAATAGTTTTCTTTATGAAAATTGAAAAAAAGATAAAATGTAAATCTTTGATCAATTAGGCAAATATTTCACTGCTTAGCTATCTATTTCATTGTGGCATCAAACCTTGGCTATGTAATATTCATTGTAAGGTAGGTGACCATCACTTAAGCCCAAAATTATTAACATGTAATGAATGTTGAAGTCACTCTCTAGACAAACCTTAATCATAAAATGATTTATTTTTATACTCAAGCGTCCTATGGTATTTTCAGGTGGATCTGCATATTTTAAATATCGAAGATGCTTTTTTGTACTTTGAGGCCAGGAGTTGTTTATTTTGTGAGTAAACTATATGCTTCCCAATATCTAGTTAAGTAAAGTATATGCGTCTGATGCGAGTTGTAAAAGTTTATATTATCAACTATAAGTAAAAAATACAGGTGATATTCCTTATTTTAATTTGATTTTTTATGGATACTGCTACCTATATTCTCATTCTTTACGGCGCAAACTAATTTCAGATCTTAAAAATTCCACCAATTTGATGTCACAAAAATATTTTTTTCATGTTAAAACTTTATAATCTCAAGAAGTTGCCAAAAAAATTTTGCCTCTAGCTAGATAGCATAAATTTTTAGTAACGCGCAAGATATAATTTTGTACCAGCAAAGCATTGTGGTTCGGGATGGTTATAATTATAACCCGTTTTCTAGCTGGAAATATAGCAATAAAGCCATTTACTGGATTTACCACATAAAATATCAATCTTCCTACCTTCTTTCTCAAAATGCTTAAGATTTTGCTCAAATATTACTTTTTTTTTTACTGTTTTTTTTTCTTGAAATATGTTTTAAAAACTGAAAAAGAATATCTAATTAAAATAAATGTTACAGATTTTATAGTTAAGTTTTTTTAATTCCTTTTTGCATATTTGCTTTTACATGTATATTGCCTACTAAAAAATTTGTGAAAATTTTTATAACATAATTGAGATTTGACCTACCATAAACCCAACATGGAGATATCGCAAGGACGAAATTATTCATTTTCAATAAATGACGCCTTTTACTAATTCTTTGAGCGTGTAATGCATTTTAAAAGATTTTACTGTGTGAAATAATTTGAGGCAAGGAGCAGGGCATAATCCAACATCGCATTCTTTCTTTTCCCTTTCTTTTTACACACAGTGCATCTTCTCTGTGCTGGATCTTTGGATACAGTTACCGGCACTAAAGAGGTAAAATGTCTCTGAATCAATCTAAATGGACTGTCAGTAGTCATTCGACTACGTTTACTAAGTGCGTTCACATCGTAGCCGTAAAATGAAACAACGTCATTGGTCAATTTCATCCGGAACAACAAGAGGTTCTCACTTCCACCTTTCATAACATGAATTAAGATTTGAATACACATAGATTAAGGAGATGTGTCCAATAGTTTTTGTAACACTTTTTCATTCGTTTTTAGGCACAAGAGTATGACGTGATCCTTTGGTCACTGCGATCGACTCAAGCCATTTTATTATTGTATACGTCAAATACTTTTGGAATGGTTTTCTCATTACCTTTGCGTTTTACTAACGCTTTTTTATCTGTAATACATATTTTTAGCATAAAAAAATCACGTTTGTTTTTCTATTGTAGACACATTACGCCCTTTTTTGATCATTGACAGCAAGCTTCGCATTTACTACGTTTTTCGGTAAATACTTTCAGCCACGACGAAGAGTTCCCGCAACACCAGTGGAACGCTTCATAAGCTCATGACAAATCTCAATGGTTTTGTACTAGTTATCGATATACACATACTGACCTCTAACAAGTGAACCCTCAGCCAAATTCATAACAATATCAGTGGCATGATATTCAGAGTTATGGGTGATGTTAGTATCTTTGCATGTATAAATTACTTCCTTCCATACGTATCCAGAGTTTGCACATGCTAGTACGAAAGATTTCAAATGAAAACGAGCTCTTTATGTACATATATATTGCTTGAAGCTCAGTCTTCCTTTCCATAAAAGAAAAGATTAATCTACAGAAATATCACGTCCAAGTTCTACAAGAACTGTCCAACGGCCTATTAAGTAGTTGTAAACAGGTTTAATTTTTGCAAGTTTACCGATATCAACAAAATGTAAAAATTTTCACAGTAAAATTAGTTATTTTGTTGCATCATTTTTCTGAACCCTAGAGTTTCGAACTATTTGCTATTTGTATAATACATGTGCAAATATGGCTTTGCAATAATAACACGGTAAATAACAGCGGCAATGTACAAACAAATGTCACGAGATGTGAATGGTTCATAGTTATTTACGTACTTCAGAATTCGAGAGCTTTTCTATAGATTTTCCCATTGTCGTCTATTTAAAATACAAATTTGTTTATGATGCAATGCATTCATATAACTCGTTCGTCACAATGAGTTCAAATATTTCTATTGGGCCAAAATTCGTAACTATTTCACTGGCAAGGGTATCATCAGTGAATTCATGTCTAGTTATTCTATTTAGCTCAGCAGATTACCATTCAATATTTTCATACTGACTTTTAACTTTCTTTTTCGATTTGGCTTTCAGTTTTGGTATTGTATTTTCAACAATATCAGCTTCTTCATTTGCTCCACGGGTGTTTTCTTCACTCACTTTGTTTTCAAATTCTTCCAAAACAATCTCTTTATCCATTTCTGAATCTATGGCAAAGTATTCTTCATCCTCAGAATCAGAACCACTCAAATAAAACAAGTTTGAATCACTTTCAAGCATATAATTTTTAATCTCATCAAAAGAAATTTTTCTTTTTGAACCGCTCTTACTCGCCATTTTAAAAAATGTTTCATAATTTTTTTACCATGATAATTTATGCAATATCTTCAGTTGTGATTACGTCATTGCGACAAACTTCTGCTAGAAAGTTGCATAAATTATTAAAAAATTGTTCTGGTGCCGATTTAACCGATAACTGGTATTTATTACTTGCCAATTTGGCTAATAAAG
>JAUZNK010061717.1:0-14845 GCA_035046665.1 Euphysa ruthae
AGTAAAAAAAATTAAAAATGGTATATTGCAGTGTAATCATTTGCAATGTAGGATATGAAGCAGACTAAAACTTTGGTATCAAATCTAACAAAGAAGAATTTGGCAGGAAATTGGTGCCTACGATGGAGCTACAACAGAGAATATATTTATTATTTATTTTGTTACAGAGTTATAATATCAATGATGATGGCTTAGCAGTATTTAAAAAAAGAATGGGCAAGAGCTAGAACAAATAAAAAAAGATTTTTAGAACTTTTTAAAAGATCAGGTTTGGAGATTATTATACAGTGGAACCTAAAAATTGTAGAATATTTGGACTGCACATTAAACTTCGTAATTCCACATCGATTACTAAACAAATACCCATAACATAAGAAACCCGTTTATCTCGACAATCATTTAACGAAGAAATTTTCAACTAAGTCGTTGCTCAATATCAAGAAGCTTTAGAAAAATCAGGTTACAAATTTGAACTAAAATACCAAACCCAAACAAAAAAAGAAAGGAATTAGAAAAACATTATGGTTTAACCCTCTTTTCTTCCTTAAACTAATCAGCAAACATTTTCCAATTAATCATAAATACCCAAAAACATTCAACTGCAAAAAGCTAAAAGTTAGTTATTCCTGTACCCCTAATATGAAGTTTTTGTAAATTTAATTAACCACAAAATCACAAAAAAATCTACTGCTCCAAAAAAAAAAAAAAAAAAGCATGCAATTGTGTTAAAAAAAAGTCTATACCCTTTAAACCAAAAATGCCTTATATTAAATATTGTCTATCAAGCAAAAATTGATTCAAATCTTGAAAATTCTGCAGCAAAATTTTTTTATAAGACTTTGCGAAACTGCCTTCAAATTACGCTTAGGAAATCATAAAAAATCGTCCGTAAACAAAAATACAAATTAAAAACAAAGCTCTCCAAAGAATATTGGAGTATCAAAAAGCAAATTCTAAAAAAATGTTCACCTTATGATCACCAATTTAGATCATGCAACTTCTGCCATATGGAAAAAAACAAAGATAAATAAAGGAAGCGAAATAGTTTTGAAATGTGGACATATGAACAAATTCCTCCTTGTTAGATTTAATACCAAAGATTAGCCTGCTTCATATCCTACATTGCAAGTGATTACACTGCTATGTGCCATTTTTAATGATTTTTACTTATATATTTTTGTAAATTCATCATCGGCTGAGGATCACTGGGTAGCACCAATGTGAAACTTTAAGTACCAAAAAGAATTGTTTTTCTTCTTCTTTTACCATTTATAAAATGCTTTGATTAACATTGGAGAGCACTCTTACTTGAAGAAAGATTTGAAGATATATATATATATATAAGCCAAGTAAAGTTACATTCACAAGTACTTAATTAGAGTTAAAATTAGTTCAAATTCTATATTGATATTGATTAATAATAATTATATTTTCCTGCCTAAATATTAAGAATATTATATTTGTAAGAATTTGCAAAATAAGCAAAAAAGAATGAAATCAAAGGTTAAATGAGACCTCAGACAAACAAAAAATTTGATGGCAGCATGTTATTATTTTTTAAAGATTGTTAATATCTTGACATTTTTTTGGCACCTTTCGTCAAAAAATATTGTCTAAAAATCTTTTGATAAGGATTTACAAATTGACCATTCTGAACATTCTGAACGTGAGCCGAATGAAATCTTTTATCACTTCAGTCTCATGAAATTAAAAAAAATCATAATCATAAAAATTTGGCTAAAACTAAAAATTTTAAGAAGCTAGTGCTCAGGAAGAAGAACTCAGTATTTTTTTCAAACAAATTAAAAAATAAGAAAAAAAAATCATTAAACCGCTAAGATATAGCGGTTTAATGATTTGTAGCGTAATCGCAATCAACTTCAAATGAAATTTGAGAAACATATTTTTCGCCAATGATATAAAAAAAGCCAAAAGGCGGCCTCATAAGGTTGGTAAGGTTAAAATAATCATAGCTTTAGCCCTTAAATTAGCATTATGATAAAGAATAAAATAAATGTCCTCTTACCTTAGGACATCGGATGTACGTAAAAATTATGTCTATAATGTAACGTGATAATTGGTAAGCCATGATAGACATGTTCAATATTTTACCGTCAAGTAGTTACAAAACCTGCCCCTCCATGTTCTAATCAGTGCCTTGTAAAAACTCTCATATAACTAACTGACTATATATGAATCAAAATTATGATGTAATTTCCCAGCAATTTTTAACTGGATGAAAATAGTTGAAAAAACCACATTACCAAGACAGAATAGAATTGATATAATTTCTATCAACCAAAGATTAACTGAGACCAAGCAAAAATGCAAAACAATCAAAATAATATCTTTACAAATTTCTTACCAGTATTTAATTTTAAAAACCTGAAAAATACTAACATTATTAATCAGGGAAGGTATGTAGTTATCAAGCTTAATGACAAATTTATTTGAGAGTTTATACCATGGAATTTCAAAATAACATTTATAGAATGTTATTTAGTGTAACCCTATTTTATATGCATAGTCTGGTTAAGTAAGTTAAAAGATCATAAAAGATCTGGTTGGTAGAGTAAATAAAGGAGTCTATAAAATTTGAAGTAAATTTTAAAGCAAACTGTTTTAACAGTGTAGTCTGGAAGTATATTACAAGTAAAAGTAAAAGTGACGTCATCAAATTTTTGTGACATTTTAAATAGTTTTTGTAAAGTTTCAAAAAGTTTTTGTAAAGTTTCAAATAGTTTTAGTTGTGCATCATTTTTGTTTGTTAAAGATAACACTTTGTTTGTTAAAAGTTCAAAATCTGAAAGTTTTTTTTTCTCCTTTTCTTTCACTTGACCAACTTGATCTTCTGATGCTTTTTGAAGTCTGGTAACCATACCAATTAGTTCTTCTTCAGTGTCTTCGCCGATCCGATTCTCTATTGCATCTGATTCTAAATAGATCAAAGAATAATAATTTAATGAAATCATGTATTTTTTTTGAGAAAACATCTTAAATTTATAAGTTTTATACAGCATCCTTTTAAAATATTAAGTAAGGAACTGATTTTTGACTGAAAAGCAATACTTTTATAAAATTTATGCCTAGAATTAAGATTCCATAACAGTGGAATTTATAGCACTACACTTGCTGTAACAGCAAAAAACAGCAAAAAAGATATTTTTATTTATATTTATTTTTTATATTATATTTTTATATTTTAAAATCGTTTGTTTAATCTTTGAAATTAATTATTCATTTATTTATTAATATTACAATTGAAAGCATGTGAAAAAATGAGCTAGTAATTTTTCAGATCTATTATAGTGTTTTGGACATGCTGAAGTGATTGTTCAAAAACATGACTGGATTCATAGTCATTGGATCCCATAATAGAAGCAAATTATTTACAGATAATAAATATAGACAGCAGTATTTATTTTAGTACACAGCATAATTTATTCTAAAACATAGTCAATAAGAGAGAGACTGAGAATTTTATATTTAATGTGGGGCACCAAAAAATTGCCGGGACAATATTCCCAGAAGGGTCCATGTGGCGGGTCTTGGAGTACTTAGAACACCCATTTGTGCCTTTGATATTCGTTCAACCAAACAACTTGACCAAATTGAGCTAGTGTTGTATAACGCAAAGAGGTGGGAATCAAACTCGTGAACTTTCGTTCCATAGTTAAACGTTCCACCACTGTGCCAACTCCTCATTGAAGTTTATGTGAATGATTAAACTATGAATTTGATCATTTATTTACCTTTCTGCATATAATAAATATTAAAAGTTAAACAAGCATGCAATAAACACATATGCATACATATGCATTAATCATTCGTAAATACATAGCAACTTAAATACAAACATTTCAACACAATTTCACATTATAGTGGCCAAGAACAATTATGCTAATTTATACCTTCAAACATGGGTTCAATTCCAGAACCTTGAGCGAATACGTTCAAGTCATCATTATCACTAGATTGCACACCTTAGAACCAAGAAAATTAGTTGTTAGTAGATTAAATAAAAAGTTTTGAGACAATGTGTTAAATATTCTTAATGTGCTTTTGTTGTGTGTAGCTACTTAAGTTATTGGTTATATATAGTAAGAAAGTATATATCAAATTTTTCCACAAGCAAGAAGAGTTTTTAGGTTCTAGGGGCTTGTTTGCTTATTAAAAAATTGGCTTCAAAGGATGGTTCTTATTTAAGAAAAAAAAAAACTCAAAGTATTTCACGTACATGATAACAACAATTAGTCAATAAATTGATCAAAATCAAAGTAACTTGTAAATTAACTTAATATAAGTAACTTAATATCATTATATTCAAACATTTTGAGAGTGTACATTTAAGGGGATTCCTGTTCAAGGACATATATACAAACATTTCATCTTACTATATATGTGTTGGATAAGACTATGAAATGAAAAAGCTATTTTCTTTTGCCAGGGTTTTCCACAAATTAAAAAAAAAAAAAAAATTGCTACTGTCCAAAAAGTGTGTCGAACAAACGTTGATCATGTGCCGAGATTGAAAACTTATTTGATTATTTATAGTGTAAGTTTTTCGAAGGCGTTGACCAAGAAGGCGTGGTTGTTGTGAAAGCTCCTATTTAATATATCACTTTGCAGACTTTTTAAATGCATCGAAGTGTCGTTATTCAATGGTGACGATAACATAATAGTATATGCAGAAACTTGTATGTATGAAGAACACATAATTATTTTAAAATCATTAATACTTAAAAACGAGAAAGTTTCACTTTTCAATATTGGTTCCAACAGAGAATTTCATATTATTGAGTTCCGATTAAACGCTAGATAAAGATAAAGACAAGTAATTTAAAACAGCAAGTTATTAAACAAGATCTAAAGCTATTCAACCCTTATGAGTATTTTTGAAATTATGAAAAAAAGTTATTAACTGTCGATGGTTTTTTCTCTGAAATTGAATTAACTTCATTAGCTGCCACCCTAAAGAAGCTTAATTACAATTATTAATAATTATTAATTACATTTGCCACTTAACACTTTTTTAGGATTTTTATGACACAGCACATATGGAATAAACTTCATATGAATTCTTATGCTTCAAACCCTTGTTTGATCTACACTTGGGGATTAATAGCAGATTCTTGTTTGTCTTATGCAAGATATTGTGAAGTGCGGAACAACAGCACTTTGTTCGATGCTTAAAAATCATTACAAATGAATAAATAAAGTAAATGTGCTATATCAACACTTGTTTGACGCCTTCGAAAAACTCAAAATATAAGCAATAAAATAATCAACATCCCTGACACATCATCAATGTTTGTCCGATGTTTCATGAATAAAACTTGTCTCAAAGAAGCTTCGAACACAAATGTTTTTTTGACACTTCATGGACGACATTAAAGACATGCGTCCTAGAAACGTTGATTATTGACACATGAAAGATACTAGAGCGTCTTTAAAGTGTCGGACAAATTACTGTTTGGGACGCTTATCAATTTACTAGTGAAAATAGTTCCTAAACGAGATTAATTTAATTTCTCAGTTTTTGAGTTTTTGTTAAAAAAAAAAAAATTAAAATTTGGCCAAAAAGTGTTTTTGAGAGCCTTTTTTTACGAAATATATATTTTTGGTTTGTGAGAGAGAGAAAATTATTGAATAAGATGAAAACTTCTTAAATTGAATAAGTGATATTTTGGCTTAAATTTTTTATTGCTAAAGCGACCTGTTGACCTAAGGAAAAACAGTGTATATTTCAAATAAATATCTGTGGCTACAGTTTTTTACTTTAAATAATAACTACTCTAAACCACAATATTTTTAGTGGACCATAAAATGAAATTGTTATCTACCAAACTAGATAATTTCACAATGAAAGAGTAAAAACTAAAACTTACTTTGAGTAAATATATAAACATTTATTTTAGCTCTAAAAACACTGAAGCTGCTGTAATAAAATTAAGCTCCACCTTAAATCTTAATAAAAATTTCAATAGAGGTTGCATAATTTATTACGAACCCATTAACTTTAAAAATGGTTATATAGACAACAAAAGTAATTAAAGATAGTCAAAAGATTAGCAAATAACACACCTTTGTTTTGTTTTGGACAATGCCTTAATTCTCCGACTTGGTCTGAGGTCAATGCTGTTTTATATATCTGCACACATGCTATCTTTCCATTGTAACACCGATCATCTCCTTCACGGGCACCCAACCGAATGGTATCGTTTGTTGAAAGTTCAATTTGCCCAATGTTTCTACTCTTTACCATCTTTCCATCATGCCATAGTTGAGCCACACCTGAGCTTCTGTCATAAGACGCCCCAACTTGATTCCATTTATTCAGCTATAGCAAAACAGAAATAATAAAAATTATTTTTTTAAGTATAAATAGGCTGGGTGAGCAAATTTTAAAATAAGATCTAGGCTGATTTTTTTTTTTTATTTAATGGGGAAAGGTGTTGATTAGAGAAATTGCGACAATCCTCTCCTTTTTTTAAGGTAATGAGCTAAATTTATCTTGATTGTCTTTCTACCAAGAAAAAATTTACTAAATATTATTCTCTATTCTAAAAAAACAGAAGGTATAGTATAGAATTCTTTTTTTGCGAAAACAAAAAAGCTCGCTACACTCGCTTTGCAGCTGGAGCTTAGTTGGTAACAATACAAAAAATTGTATTTTTAGAGAAATCAAAAAACCAAAAATTTTTTGTTGGTTTGGATTAGTGTTTAAAGATTACATTTATTTATTTACATTAAAGTAAAATAAATAAACGAATGAATGAAATTTTCTTAAGCATCTATTGTTGTAATATTTAATTTCGTGTCTAAACATAAAAGCGTGTTTCATGAACAGTAAGCTAAATTAAATGTTGAATTAAGTCATTCATTTTAAATCCAAATATATTTTTAATTGATTAAAAACACTATTTTTTTTATTTCACTGTATGTATACAATATACCATAAATTTAGATCAAAACCAAATCAAAATTACAGCTTTATTGTATATTAATCAATTGATATATTAATTTACAGCTTTGTTGATAGCGTAAAAAAGTTTGTTTATTGTTGAATTTTGTTGCAGTATTCTTCTATAAAAAATTACCAAATACCATTTTTAACTTTGGCGTGCCTACAAGCTTGTCATGCTTTCACAAACCTTTATTGATTTTCTCAGTATTGCTTTCACCATCTGCAAGCATGGTCAAAATATTATGAGACTTATACGCCATTAGGACACCTGTCTAATTGAAAAATTATTTTTGCTATAGTTTTTAATAAAAGCCTCAATGTTAATTATTGTTAGGGATGTTAATTATTGTTAGGGATGTTAATTATTGTTAGGGATGCTAATTTATTAAAAAATTATTTGGTAAGAGGAAAATATGATAAATCTGAAGCTTATGTTTATATCAGTTGCGTGCTAAATATTAAAGTTGTTTTGGTCAATTTTGGTGGATGTAGTATTTTTGAATCATTGCGGTGTATATCCACAAGACTCTTTTCCTGAAGATGAACTGAAATAAGAAAACAGCTTTACACACCTGTAATACTCGTGTTCCCATCGGTTCTGTAGACATATTACCATCTCGTGTTACAAACCTCACAAAAAGTTGTTCTTTGTTAAACTGCCACAAATGAACTCCCCATCCATCCCTCTTGTAATTAATAATGGCTCCATTATCACCAATTGGATAGATATTAGCAAGCATTGTAATTGAATATCTGGTGTCTAGGTAACCACTATTTGGTATTTCAATGTATGAAGAATGATTGCCTTTGAACAGAAATGCATCATCTTTCACACCTATATTGAGAATAAAAGTCGTCATAATTACGCTTACTTATTTGATTATATTGATTATGACATCTAATCAAAATTAACAATCAGCTGTAATTCTTAATTTAAAGTACAATAAATGCTAATTATTTTATACTAGAAAATTTTCAATGCAAAGTGACAAACTTAATGTAAAGTGTTTCTGCTCCTTTCATTTTATTTTTTTTAAATTTTGATTAAATTTCGGTTATGTTTTATCCTGTAAAAAAAATCCAACGATCCAACCAATCCAAAATTATTCATATATTTTGAGAATATTGGGAATTTCACAATCTGTGACATGAAGTAATACTTCATGTCACAAGTTGTGAAAAACCTTTACTTTTGCTTTGCAGGGAAAATTCAAGATATCAAACACATTTAGAAACAGAATAGTAACATATATATTCCAAAGATTTAAACGGATTATAAATTCATATTATGACCAAGCTTAGATATAACAGTTTTAACCAAGTTAACAGTTAACCAAAAAATCTCTCAATTTTATCTGAATTCTATCATAAAAAAATTCAAACTTTTCAGTTTAGAAATCTATAAACTATGATACATGTATCTCATTTATTTTACAGATAAATATATTTGAACACAAATTCATAAGCATATCATTTAAAGAGGTTAAAATAAGTCCAACATAATCTAAGAAAAATTGATCTCTCAGTGTAATAGTTGTATCCAAACCAGTAGTAAATACCCAACAGTAATTTTGAATAATTACCGTAATATAACAAACATTATGAGCCCAAAAAAATATCTCATACTGATAAAAAATCAAAAACTATATTTAAACTATTGCTATTATTTTTATTTTGTCAAAAACTATAATTATTATAGCCCTGGGTTGTCAAAAATCATCATTTAAAACATAAAAATATAACAGTTACAGCTTATGTTTCAGCTATGTGCTTAATACAAAAAAAAAATATATATATGCTTATAAGTGTTATATCAGCATGTGGCTCAGAGGTAGGTCATACGACTTACATGCGCTAAGTCTCCAGTTCAAGCCCTGCCGTGGATGGTTATCTTTTAATAAGTTTGTCATTATGGAAAATAAAATAAACAAGGTAGAAAATATATATCACACCGTAAAATATGCTACTGAGAAAAAATGTACAAAAATTATTGCATACATATATCAACAGTAGAAATACTTGAAAATCATTTTCAGTACAAAAATAAGTTAGTTATGGAAAACTGCACTAACCTAATGGTCCAGTAGTTAAATCTACATCTCCTAGCACAAGTTTATTTTCACCTGGTAGTAGAACATCTTTTACAGATGCATCATTCAAAGCAAATAAACCAACAGGTTTTGGAAGAGCTAAACAGAAAATATCATAGCTACCTAAAACTTAAATTCTTCATATAAAAACAGATTTGGATAAGAAAAAGACAGTTTTCATGAATGTTGGGGAAGGTTTGATGTACTTAGCC
Organism: Euphysa ruthae; assembly: GCA_035046665.1. Lineage (NCBI taxonomy): Eukaryota > Metazoa > Cnidaria > Hydrozoa > Anthoathecata > Corymorphidae > Euphysa > Euphysa ruthae. The sequence goes on from JAUZNK010061717.1 coordinate 9,270, forward strand.
TTTTTATAAGATTATGCATGGCCCCTTTACAAATGAGAATAACTATTTATCAATTTAATTTAACAGTAATTATAATCAAACTTAAATTATCATTTTTAATCAACAATATGCTACATAAACATCTATGCGTTCCGCAGCAGTAACCCAAGCATGTTTTGTATCACTTTTATATTCATTGCATCTACTTTGCAATTCCATAAAAGAAGAAATTAAACTAAAGGATTGCAAATTCAAGTCATCAAATGCTTAAAAAAGGTGATGCAAAATTTGAAAAATTCTTATATTTTCAAAAATACACATGTAAATGTAAATGGTCAACAAAATTACTGTTCAAGCAAAATGCAATGAAAGATATTTTTGAAAATTTAGAAAAAAATCCAGAGAGTTTCTGGATTTGCTTTTATGTCCTAAAAATTAAAAAAAAAATACTAAATTGAAAATTTTAGATAAGATTATTTTATATATGTATTATTTTTATAATTTATATCAAAGCTTTTTTTTCATAGATGATCTAATAGTTTTAATAAAATCTTTAGATCAATGAATATCTTGAAGAATAAATTATTTACGCGTTCATAGGAATTTTGACTTATTAAGTTATGTTATCATAAATTTTCTCACGTTCCGATATCTCTTTAGGCCCTGGGCCACCCTTTGTTCCTGATAATTTCCATGTAAGATGTTTCTTCTTGATAGGCCCTTCAAAATGACCACTTGGAAGCTCTACAGCAACAGAAGCACAATCACCAAGCTTGTCAGCTTTCATGAATACCCGGATGAAATAATAGTGGCCAGCTACCAGAAAAATCTTATCTGACTTTTGTTCAGGATACCTAAAAAAAAAAAAAATATATGTATTTTTTTTTTGCAATAATGCTATCAAACTATATCAGATGGCATAATTTAATTAAGGGCACTGATGTAAAACAAGATATAAATACAAAGCAGTACATATAATTTTTTAAATAAATGTTTATTTATTAAAAAGATTCTTTTTGTATTAAATTTGACTCTAAACCAAATCTTTTAATTTAATTTTCAATGCAAAAGCATAGACACAAAATACTGTGCAATGATAACTTAAATTCAACTTACTTGAGCCATTGATTATGATCAGTCCAACCATCTAGTGTGACAATTTTAACAAGGTTTGTTTCGCTGTCATCTGAACTTAACCATAACTCTCCACTGCTATCAGTAGCAAGATAAAACCTAAATAAACAGCAAACTCGATATGACGTTGGTCTCAAATGAAAGAACTTGGAAAAAAAAAACTAAAAACTTTTAATGTTTCATAAGCTACGCTATTTTAAGGTAATAAAACATTCAAATGAAAATACTTATTGATATTTATATATATATATAAATATATATATATATATATTTATATAGTATTCATATATCATAAAACTTGAGAATTGTTTTAAAATGAGGTTAAATATTAGAGCTGAGGGATTTAATAGCAAACATAGGGGGACTAGGGGTTTTATACTCTGAAGCAATAGGACCTACGGCCCTCGTGGTACCTCCCAGGGAAAAGTGGGTTTATTGATCGGAGCGGAAGAGCTATAAGCTCTCAGGGCACCTTCTTCATGTAAATTAATAATTGGGCAAGGGTAAATCTACCTGAGGATGACTTCGCGTAAATATATAATTGGTAATTGTAAATACACTTAAGGATATTTTGGCATAGATATATAATTGGTAATTATAAATTTACATCCCACTCCACACTTCTACAACTGACAAGACCAGACCACAGAAAATAATTGTGACGGGATGTGCTGGTGCTTGAGCAAAGGTGCCAGAAAATGACAATGATCCTCTATGTGTGAGGCTCCAGTGTACACCTTGTGATCTATCCGCCATCAAAACAAACACGTATTGCAGTGCCTCCCACATAACTTGCTAGGCCGATAACATTACCCTCGGTCGGCCAAGCCTTATGGCGACATCCATCATACGACAGAGGAGCCTTTCACTTTCACTGGCTCGCAGGTGATCTCAGACACCTCCTTCGAGTCAGAGGTTAGTTGTAGCCGAGTCAGTCCATAGTTTGCAAATTTTTAGGGGTTCTGTGTATTGTCCTCTTCGAACCCTAATGCACGCAAAAAAGCTACAATTATGTGGCTAGGTAGAGGACCGCTCCATTTAAAAAAGTTTAAATTGAGTTTTGCCCTTCTCTTTTTGTTGGTAAAAGAGAGTCCTGCCCATAGGATAGAGAGCCTTCTCTTTCCCCATAAGTTCTATAGTAAAATTTGTAGCAATGGGTGTCAGTTCTACTAGATTGACAAGCCAGCTAACAGATATCATTCTAACAGTGGCTTCAGCCACCCTTTCAGTGGCAATCAACGTAAACTCTGGGTTCACTTGACTTAAGGGCAACCACACGGCCATATCGTTCAGTAGTAACCGTTTTTGTGGTATCATCCCCAAAAATGGGTGGAACATGACAGTTACTGTCGGTGCAGCATTAACAGTTACCTCTGCTACAACGAGTCTGTCGAACAACTAAGCCCATATTGGCTTCACCTTTAAGTCTCAAAAATTGGAGTCTGGGTACCATCCTTTGAACTGACCAGAACCACTCTAATACAAGTTCTTGTTTTTTTTTAGTGTGAGCAGCATTGCTTAGTAAGGATATTGCTGCTCGTCGAGGTTAGACAAGGCTCACACAAATCTCCAGCTAAGATGCTCCCTGCAGTGAACACAACCTGAAATTTTACCTAGACATATCTATAAGAGAGGTGGATAAAGTCACGCTCGGCGCCCATTTTAAAACAAAGTTTGTTTGTGTGATCTAGGTCAACTTTGGCTTCTATGAGCTTGTGGTAAGTTCTGGTTATATCAGTCTGTTTTGGGGCACCATCTACTAACCTGTGAACTCAGGCAGATGCGCGTTAAGATTGATCTATTCATGAACAGCTAGTTCAAGGTAATGCCCCGCCTGCTTGGTAATAGTGATGAAGAGAGTGATGGCTTTTCATATCAGTAGTAACTTATATTGGAACTCTCATTTTGTTTTGCGAATGCCGATTTGAATACTTATTTTGTATTTGTAGAAGTCTATGCTACCACCATGTATGTCTCCAGCATCAACTTCGATTGATTGGAATTAGTGTGTGTTCAATTGGTGAGCTTCATAGTCAGGTCCACTAGTTCTCTAGTTGATTATGTCACCAAGACTGGCACCGTCTTAGATTAATAATCCAATTATTAATCTAAGTCTTTGGCTCTTCCGCATCAAAGAATAAACCCCTATTCGCTGGGAGGCACTACGAGAGCCGTAGCTCCTCTCACTTCTGAGTGTAAAACCCCTTGTCCCCACAACATAAATCTTTTAATTTTGTTGTACACAAATAGAAAAATAAAATTTTACTTGAATTTATGAAGATCTTTTGAAACAATGAAAATAATTGTTTTTATAATGATCTCTCTCCAAATCCCTTAAGGCTTTTATCATACTTTTATCTGGTAATTTTTTTATACCTTCATTTATCATTGAGTCATCTTATAAAAGCCATAAAAAATATCAAAAAGACTGGATTTTCATAATTAGGAGTTTATAGCACACTTGCTTCATCGTTATTTAAATTTTACCAATACTAGAAAAAACATTTATCTGGAAAGATGAGGACTATTTATACACCGTAATAAAAAAAAAAAAAAAAACTGTATTGTGATTTACATTTCGTCTTATAGCTAGATCTTGGAAAAATTTAATCCAACAAATTATATTTTAATATTAACAAGGCAAAATTTACAAAATTATATCTCAGCTGCAGTGCACATGCCTAAACCCTCAGCTCAATGGCCTATGCCAATTGCTAAAATTGTATTGGTGAACCCCTTCTAAAATCTGACAAATCACCAGACATGGCTCTTAAATGATTTATTTATTGCTTACACTTCCATCTCTAAAAATTCTCCCTCTTTAAATTTATCAAATGCTATTTTCAGCTCTTATAAATTGATTTCCTTTAATTTTTAAAGTTTCTCAATAAACTCCTGAAAACAGTTTAAAAATTTTAAAATACAGACAAAAAAATTCAAAACAATACTTAATATTGTAAAGCTTTAAAGTGAGTTAAAAAATAATTTACAAACTTTAGCAAGATAAACATAAAACATACCTGTAATCACCAGTGTCTGGAGGATGGAAATATCCTGATATTCTGGCACCGTAGTTGTCATCAATGTTAAAAGGAGAATCAAATTTATCCAGCACTTCTGTACTTGATGGTTTTGATGGGAAATTTACATTAGAAGTAAGATCTGCTATGGAATAACCTGGAAGATTATACCAAACCTCACGTATTAAACCACCATGAGGATTACCTAACATAAGAACCAGATTTAATTAAGCTAAATTAATTAGATTAGGCTATTTATTCAAACCAACAAATTAAGCAGTTACTATGATAAAAAAGCTACATATTTTTTTAACTGAAGTAAGTTTATCCAATGATAAGAATAATAACAACAGTAACAATCATTAAAAAAAAAAAAAAAAAAAAAAAAAATTGAAATGATATAAAATAGTTATATGAATTAATCATTTAAAGTGATCTGTAAAACAACATTCATGATAGGAGTAGCAAAAGAAAAACCTTTGAATTTTTTGGTGTCATACCTCGCGTCAAACGTAAAATTTTTATATCTGTTGAATTTGAATAGCAGAATCACATCATGAACCTTAAACCATTATCATTACTGCTAAGCTACAACCACCACCACTGCCATGGCGATTCATAGAAGATCATAAGATCTTATCATGAAGAATCAGTTAAATAGCTGCGTTATACTTGTTATAGTTATATCAAATTGTATCTATAAAAAGTTTGTGCCAAAAATCTAACTCTTTCTTGAAAAAAAAATTAAGTTTTGAAATTAAAAGTTGCTTTTTAAAAGAAAAGAATCTGTGATTTAGATTGGTTTCATTTCAATTAACTTCCCGATAGACTTTGCTAAGAGTACCAGATCATATGTATAAAATAACTCCTATGGAAATCGAAAGCTTACCAAATATACAAAGGCAAAAAAAGAGATTCTATCTTTTTCCTATATTCTTTTCTTGAAGCCACATGAGCATTATAAATATAAAAGTATTAAAAATGTTGCATTAGTTGTGTCATGCCCTCAAATAAAACCAAATGAGGGGAGGCACATTCTGCCTGCCATAACTTTCACATCCTTCATCCTTCTTGTCTGATTTTTAGCCAGGAAATAGTCTATCTGTGCCTGACAACCACATGCCTCTCTCAATTTTTTTTTCTACTCTAAGTCATAGCCAACCTGCTTACCTCAAATGAAAAACTTCAAATGACCCTTAAAAATGGCCATTAAAGTGACTACTTATTATGACAAGTCCATTGTTTCCAAACTTAGATATGACTGCTATTAACTTATCATAAAACTTACCTTTATCTTCCTCAATCATCTTTCACGTTCTTATCTTCTTCACTGAGTTATCCTGGACACATTTTATAAATCCGGAAATATTTCCTATCCTATGTCCTATTCCTCCTTTACCTTCCCCTGTCTTGCCTTCAACCCTTTAAACAGCCACCACCACC
>JAUZNK010061728.1:0-14843 GCA_035046665.1 Euphysa ruthae
TACATACATACATACATACATACATACATACATACATACATACATACATACATACATACATACATACATACAGAAAAAAACAACTAATATTTTCATTTATATAAGGTAACTTAAACCTAAAATGCTTTACGTGAAATGTTGTTTCCAAATGAAAATTTTTTCCAATCTTTATAGTTACACATCAAATCCGAAAATCAAATATTGATAATTATAAAGGATAGAGTATCTTATCAAAATAATTTAAGGATATAAGTATGTTAAAGCGGCATTAGATTATATTCCTCCTTGTTAACTTTACAACTAAAATTTATTTGCTTCATGTACTACTTTTCAAGTGATCATATTGAAATGCATCATTTAATGACATTGCTTATGTTATAATTTTTTAAATTTAACTGAAAACCCCTGGGTAAGAATGCATTTATATTAGCTTTCTTTAGATAAAAATTTTTTTCAAATTTTCGTGGAAATATTTTTTTTTTATATTTATATTGTTTTTGAAAAGATTTACTTACAGGATAGACTGGCTCAGGTGTTTGCGGTCTAAGAGTATATCCTCTTTGATGTCCTTCTACTAGTACCAATGCAAACGACGCAACAAAAATCACAGTTAGTAAAGATGTATTCATGATGACTTCTCTCTATGTTCTCGATTAATTCTGGAAATTAACACCAATATATAATTCAGCTTGTGATGTAAAAGAGTTTATTGTCGTCACAGAGATGTACGTGCATATAATATATGATAACGGTAAATAAATTCTCACATTAACATGAACAGAAAAAACTAATTCCAAAATCAATTATAAGTACAAAAAACATCTTTTTCCATTTAATTATAACATTATGTCCAGCGGAGCTATTTATTCATTACTTTAACACACTTAACATATAAGTTCAACACCTAGAGCCTAATAGATTGCTCTAGCGTTATGTCAAATGGGCACTCTAAGTAGACCTGTACCAACAAGTGAAGTGGTTGCTCATTTAAAAAGTTAGATAAGGCTATTTTTTGGTAAATATTCCATTTACGCAAAAACTTTTGTGTTAAAAAAGGATAATAAACTTTTTGTTATGCTGTTTTAGTGTCCGAACCATTGCAATGTTTGTTTTTAGACAGTTGAATACTTTTGTAATCTTCCTGTGAGTACACTATTGACATCACTTTTTTATTTTTTTAAGTTCAATCAAATATATAATTAATTATTCATTACATTTAAATCTTCTTGAAATTTACAAGTTTATACCATGATCTTGAGATACCAGGACAAATCCTTTCTGATAATCTGTGACCTGTGTAATCTGTGAGCAATGATAATACTAGTAGTATTAATAGTTTATCCTCCGGAATGACATTAAAAAGAAAATTATATTTATAGTTATATAATTATTTTTTACAAAAAAAAAACTATTAGATATAACAAAATCTATTTTTTACAAACTCAGATTGAATTCGACCGAGCCACCCATGCAGACGTACAGTGACACCATTTAGTTCATGAAAAAATCTTAGGTTCATGCAAAAAATTGTAATAAAAATAACCAGACAAACTAAAAGGAGAGAAAAAAAAGAAAAGAAAATATTTTTCAGAAAAAAATAATAAAAAAGATTAAGGATTAAATAGATCCTTTAATGATAATTTTTTTGAATTGATACCGTTTTAAATGGAGAAAGAAGAGAGTTAGAGTTAAAATTCTTAAATTTTCAAATTCGTTTACAAATGTAGCAAGAGATTTTATTTTATTTTATTTTTTTCTGAAAAATATTTTCTTCTTTTCCAATCACGGACGCATTGTTTAATGATAGAATGCTTACCATATTTATTCTTTTTATGCGATTATCAAAATTTCTTGTTAAATGGTTGTGAGCTTTTCGAGTTTAAGTAAAGAAATTTGAAATTTTTGATGGATCGAACAAGAAAAGAAAAATTCTTATTTTTACCATAGAATAAAATTTTACAGATTTGACAGGAGTAATTTAAGTGAAAAGAAAAGAAAGAGAAGTAAATATCTTTTAGAGTGGCTTTATCAACATAGTAACGTATTTTACATCGCATACTTTTTGATCTATTTAACTTTTTTAGAAGTTCTTCGATGTGAAATTTCCATGAAAGATTTGAACACCAAATTTAACAAATATTGAAGGATAAAGCCTTTTCGGATTGATTTTGATCTTGATTTCATCACTTATTGGATTAAAATTTGCTGAGAATACAATGAATTTTGTTTTTTTTTTTCTACATTAAGGGATGTTAAGCTGGCAGTTAGCCAATGGACTAGCAATTAATTTTTTTATGAGAATTTGCATTTTTACAAATGGATTGTAGTGAGTTATTGACGTACAGAAAATTTTTGCCATCAGCAAAATGATGAGCAGAAAAGAACTTGACAGAGGGACTAAAACAGATCCTTGTTAAACACCACTTGAAATAGATTTTAGAGAAGATTAATACCCGTTATTAGAAACAGATTGTTTGTAATCATATAAATAAGATTGAATCCAACCAGTTGTTACGCCACGAATTTGAAGATTAGAATACCGTGACCCACAGTAACAATAGTTTTTTGAAGATCAATAAAAATAAAGTAATAATAAAATGTGGCATTGTTAATTTTAAGCTAAGTCTTAAAAAAACGGAAAAGTTAAAGCATATTCTCACAGTTTATAATAGAGTAACAGGTACAAGTAACCAAATCCTCTAAGTATGTATACTTTAAAGTAACAACCACATACTGTGTTAAACGTCCTTTGCAAATCAACAGGGTTAAAATAAAAGTTTTTTCAGTAGTTGTTAAAGTCCGTTCAAGTAACATGGCAACCAGCAGTGCAGTGTCCTCATTTTTACAAAATCATTACTAAAAAAAATAAAGAAGAGCAAATTTTTTTCTTTGAAATACTTTACTGTTTTGAAATAAATATATTTTTTCATTATTATTCTATCAAAACGTGTTTTTTTTTTTTAATAATAGCGCAAAATATATTTAAGGGACTGAAACGAAATGTTTTTGCGAAGTATATTCTATTATTCAGAGAGAAGTTTGTTGCGACGTAATTCTCCGCAGTGATATTACATTAATCAGTCATTAATTGAATAATTCACTCTTAAGTGGATTGAAAATTGCAGTTAGCTCAATTTTGCACCCTGTTTAGGTTTTAATAAACCTAAGGAAAAGCAGGTTTTTGGAATTATAACTATAACAGAAACTTCCATTGAAGTTAATAATTAATGTACACAAATTTAAGGGAAGGCCTCTTGTGAGCACCTCTAATGTAATTTCGGGCTGTATTAAAAGCTTTTGTGGAAAACTTTAATTCATTCAGCATAAAACAGTCTTACCAGTCTGGACAATGAGCACATTCATTTATCTATTTTACGTTGGCGTTTACATAGTTTTGAATAAATAAATATAATCTATAAACACTAATCCAAACTAACAAAATATTATTTTTTGGTTTTTTCAAAAATAAAACATGATAGTATAAAAGCGTCTAGAAAATTAAAGGAAAATGCTCCAGGAACATGCTGAACATTCCCATTTAGAAAGCGACTTTTTAAAACAGGGGAACGGCTCACACTGTTGTATACCGTTTGGAACAAGGCTTTGATCAATAGAGAATTAGTTCGATACGTGTATGTTCTCACTATGAAAAGTTTCAAAATCCGTTTATCAAATAGTAAAGTTTATGATTCATTTCATACTTTTCCCACATTAACTGTAAATTCAAAATATTAACCGAATTGTAAGTCTCTATCATTTGAAAATAGAGAAGTTGTTATGAATACTGATAGTGTTTTCAAAGTTAAGTAGTTCATCAAAGCTTATTTTAATGTTTTGATGAATTGTTCTAAGTACTCATTTTTGAACAAAAACAGAACTGTTGTTGAAAACTTTAAACATCTCTGCCAAGGCAAGAGAGAATATTTTCTAAAGAAGTATCGCAAACGAAAAAAGTGTTTTTTGCCGTCCGCAACGTTACAAATATCAAAACCTAATACAAAAAAGAACGTATGTATCGCCTACAAAAATATTAAATAAAAAAGTCCAAGTATATTACAGACCTTTGAGGAACACCAATAAAAATATCAAACCAATTACTAAAAATAAATACCAGCTTTGTTTCCTTGAGTGAAAATAGTTTTTTCTAATATGTATTATTTCATCAAAGAGACCAAATGCAGATATTTTATCTAAGAACAAATCATAGCGAATATAGTCGTAGGTTTTAGACAAACCCATGAGGATCGTACCTATTGCGCATTTCTTGTCTAGACAATGCTGACACTTCTGAGTAAAAAGAAAAATAGTGTGTTGGGTCGAAAAATCTTTACGAAAACTACACTGCAATGGCGAAAATTTATAATGAAACAAAGTTTTTATGTGCTAAATAAAAATTTTTCGATAAATTTAGACACAGTTTGAAGTATACTGGTGGGACGATAGTTCACTTTACCTGAGGTGTCATTTTTTTAATAGCAGGGAGATTGTTTGCCCATTTTAAATTATCGATGGAAATGCAATCGTTGATACAAGTATTAATGCAATCAGTTAAAATTACACAATAAAGTGTGCAATTGAGGCAAAGTGTAACATCATCGCTTCCTTTTTTTGTTGCATGATGACCTTGTAAGGTTTCATGGAGTCTACATGGTTAAATTCAAGTTATTTCCCACACTGAAGATATTTACGGATTACATTATTACTTAGATATAAATTAAAATCAAATATAATTTAATATCAAATGATACAACGGTTTTTTTGATATAGGATCATACACACGAGTTAGCCACGGTCGATTATTTAGAGAGCTAGTAGTATTAACAAAATATACTTTAAAAACATCGCCGATACTTCTCTCATTCGAAAGAAGAACACCTTAATCTTAAAGAAGAATTTTTTATTTCGTGCTAAGAGATTTAAATGCTAAAAATGGTTTACATGCTTTCCGGAAACACTTTTGGCCCTTCTTCATGACAACGTTACTAAAGAAATCTTCCTTTACTTTAGAAATGAGGGTTAAAAAAATATTCCGCTGTCTTTTAAAAACCTGGATGTCACCATTCCAAACCTGATCCTATATATTAATATGGAATTCAATCGAGAAATTTATTCCTATATCTGGTTCTTATTGTTAATGCAAACAAAATCTCAGCGCATCTATACAAATTACACCATTGTCTACTTATTTCAACTTTTCTTTAAGGGAGCAATGATCAAATGTAGGAATAATAATTAAAACATAAAGAACCAAGCCTTTCTCAGACAAGATTTCCTTATGATGTTTAAAATAAGGAGAACAATTAATTTCCGGAAATTTTATGTCTGGAAAATCTATTGTGTTGAAACAATCTTTTTTATGGCTAAAACGAAGAAATTAAAACAAAAAAATGTTGTATTTTTTTAATACCAAGTAGTGTCAAAATAAAATTCTGAACTTTGGAATCAGATTTAAATTTAATTTGCAATGCAAGGTTATAACATTTTAGCAATTACTTTCACATTAAAAATCCTCTCAAATTTCTGGGGGATTTGAATGGTTTTTATCAAACACCGAAGTTCGTTTGATAACAAAAAATTAATCTAATACAACTTTAGACAATGCTCCTATTATTCCAGGATTCTAATCAATGATCGTGTCTCTAATTATTTTGAAATAATTAAGATAAATAATTTTGACTATTACTGTACTGCTAATGCAACAATTGAAAATCGACAAAACTCTAATTAATGGGTGACAAATGATAATTTTTTCGAAATTACAAATATAATTTCTTTGAAGCGGCTAACTTGAGCAATGTTGTAAAAAAGCCTAGAAAAAAGAGAATTCCCAAAAGAAACGTACAGCGCAATAACACATCACTGAAAGTTTTTTCCACAAGTGAATGCTATAATTATTTTTTACTGCTTGCTGATAATAATTCTTAGGTTTTTTCATTCCTTAGACATTTTAATTTTTTTCTTGTTCTTGATATGTTTCTGGCAAATAAAAATGAAAATAAATAAAACTTTAACCAGTTGGAAATTTGAACTTAGCCTCTAAGTTATTTAAGTTTTATATCAACCAGTTATCGTAATATAAAACATAAAAAACGTATGTTTATTCAAACGAGTTAGTGTATGTAGCTATATGGAAAAGTGCTTTTTCATGCGTTAAACTAAATTATTTAAATCTGTAAGCTTTTATTCGATATTTAAATAATAAATGACAGTCATGAAATGTGACAGGTGCTGTACACCCGAAAATTAACTGGCTAATTGGTTAAAAAGAAACCTTAATAAAAAAATAAATAAATAAAAAAATAAAAAGTCATTTGGAGGACACAGGCATTTATCCCCATAACGTACCTCTCGCATCCCAAGCAAACGTGCTTCTCGCATCCCAAGCGAACGTACCTCTCGAATCCTAAGCGAACGTACCTCTCGCATCCTAAGCAAACGTACCTCTCGCATCCCGAGCGAACGTAACTCTCGCATCCCAAGCGAACGTACCTCTCGGATGCCAAGCGAACGTTCTAAATGTAAGGTATTAATAATATAGAGATAGCTAGACTGAAATATATATTAAAATTTTATGAAAATGGGAACTCTAAGAACAACAGAACCAAACCCGTGAACCCTTCTATAATGATTATTTTAAAACTATTTGTTGGCTTCACCTTAAAAATACAAATACGTTGGAATACTTAAACTTATTAACTGTTAGAGTGAAAATCGATTTTTGTTATTTTCTTAAAAAATTATATCTGTTTTATTGAAATATATATCGTATAATATATAATGTACAAAATATCAAAACTGAATCCTAAGTATAATTTAGCAGCCTCAGGTAAGAGGTTGGACGCATCCTGCTATGTAGATATTTGATCTCAAGCATCACACTACGTCGTTTAAAATGTCGTAACGTTATTCAATTTACCTTTTTTTATAATATAAATTTAGGCTTAAATTTTATTGCCATATTTTTCACGGGATATGAGTGACCATTACCTGTCAAACGGAAAATGTCAACAATTCTAACACCAACTGTGCTTAAATCTGCAAAAGATGTACACCCTGCAGTATGTAATAATAAAACACGAATAAAATGTAATTGAATTTGAGCAGGACTGACTCAAAACATTCGGGTAGTTATTTTATCACACCGTTTTTTTCTTGCATTCCATTTTTAATTTTTAACAACGAAATATGTGGAAATTTCCAAACATTTGTACTGACGGTATTCTACATTTTCTGAATTTAAATTAAACCATGACAAATGTTGTCAGCTTGTGATCTGTATGGTTCAAGGAGTAAAACTTTTCTCACTCTATAAAATAAGTAGGGTGTCTATATGGTAGGTGAACATTTATGCTATAAACAGAATGTGTCATTTTTTTCAAACTAAATTCATATAAGCGCTATATTGATTCTATTGCATTTACATATCATTACATAAGACCGTATAGACCTTAGTTAAATGGTTGCGCATTTTTGCGCCTAAAGAAGCATATGACCAAATTGTCTTGTAGTTGCGAATTAATTTTTGAAAGCTTACATTCACAATTCTATCATCGCTATTGCATGTCATTAAATAATGCTACCCTGGAAGATATCGTCCCCGTGAGCATTGCAAAGTCTACATAAATGTTTCATTGCAAGTGGATAAAAAGAATAGTGTTATTTAATCCTGCATTATAAACGCTGTTATGTGCATGATCTCCACGTCTCTTCCTAGGAAGGTCGGGTAGGACGCTGGCCAATTTTCGTACGAAAGATCTTCGCTCTCTCTTTCAAGAAACTATTGTTATTTTGGTAACTCTCTTTCTTTTTGGCTGCCTTTTTAAATGGTTGGGATATAAGACAAGTGGAATGCTGGAAGTTGGAAAATGGTTAAGGTGATCAATATTCAAAATAAAAATAGGAAATAATTACAGATCTAATCTGAAATAAATCTAAATAGTTAAAATAAATTAATCTAAAAACTTGAAAATACTATAGTAGTTTTAAAAAAATATAACCGAAGTTTTAAATGATTTGAGATTTATAGAGAAATGGAAAACATCGAGCCCTCCTTAAAAACCAAAATGATACAACTGTTCAAAATGAGGTATGTAACGTTTTGTTAAAATTAACAAACCCATAAAAAAACAATGCAACAAAAACATGAGAGGCTTACCAAATAAATAAATGCAGATGCTACGAAGTTCTTTGGCCACCCTTATGAAGTTAGTTAGATGTCAAAACCGTATACTCGGTGGGTGGTTCAGTCGCACAAACGAATGAGTAACTACAATTTCGATACAACAGTATCAATATCGTCATCTCGATGTTAGGGTGTACACCTCAACAGCAAACTCGGAATTAATATCAAAAAGTCGAATCGCTATTGTTAATACTAATTTAAATTTGCGTTAAATACATGGATGTCGCGTCCAACCACACAAATTTCAGTAGACTAACAGACTAATTTCAAAAATAGCAATTGTTTGTAGGCAAAATAGCTCCATGGACATTCACACTTCTAAAAGATTAAATTTAAGGTATCAGCACCGGCATGGAAATGTTAGGATATAAAGTAAAATTAGTGGAAGAACAGGTAAATACATTGTTAAAATGTTAAAAACCTCCTGATACTAGTGACAGACATCAAATGTGAAATTTTTAGTTATTGGTCATCATAGACTGTCAGTAAAATAAGCAGATTTTTATTTATTTTTTTTTTTGTTCCTCTAAAAGGGGTGAGTCAAAGTTCGAAAACGTCCCCATATAACGTATTTCTACTATCCATTTTACATAATCCGAGGAAAATACTTTTTTAATGGAAATTTTAAAGTTTTAATAAACAAATATGTAAAAACTTTGTCATGGTTATGCATGAAAAAATAAATTACTGGAAATTGTTCATCTTTGAAAACACGAGATTTTAATTTTTCTTCAATATGTAAATGTCGTTCCTGTTGATGAAAGTTATTAAATTTTTCATTTTAAAATTAAGATAAATTTGTTTGAATGCAGCAAAAATAACGTCTGAGAAAATCATACGACGATTAAGCAATGGCTTTTTTCTGCGAGGCTGACAGCTAACCTGTATAATAAAGTTTCGCCTAATGGAGGAGGGTCGAAGTTGTGACCTTTCGACCCATAATTTTGGCCTCATTGCTAGCAAACTCTTTCTTTTTCTTGAGTAATATCAAAATTTCAATTTAAATTTTTTCATTATTTAATTTTTTCTTAGGATTATTATTATCATATTATTATCATATTATTATCATATTATTATCATATTATTATCACATTATTATCATACTGTTATCATATTATTATCATATTGTTATCACATTATTATCATATTATTATCATATTATTATCATATTATTATCATATTATTATTATATTGTAATCTTATTGTATAATCTTGCTCTCTTTTTCTCCCATACATAACTTTAAGTGAATGGAAAATTTCCGTTAATCTTAAATTTAACATGGTAACTAGGTTGCTTTTATAAACTTTTCTGTTTTGATTTCTGATAAATCGATCGAATCAATAATGAATTAACACTATTAATTTCAACTACTTTCAAATTTCTATTATGTTCCACTATTTTGAGCATTTATTTTACATGCAATTATTAAACGAACGAAAATAATCAACTCAATTTTATTTTCACTCCAGTCTAAAGTTTGACTTCTACAAAGCAGGTGTATCTTTAATCAAAACAACAATATACCTGTAGTTTGAATTATTGTTGATCAATCAAATAACAATTACGACTGATAATTGTGGTTTGATTCTCGTTCAGTCCGTTTAGTTGGACCAGAACTTCTTGGTTTATGTTAGGTTGGATATTCCTGACGATTTAAACCCTCTTAAAAGTCATTAAATTCTGAAAACTTTGAACAATTTTCGGTGATCAACATTGAGCCACACAGTTCATTTTGCAAACAAACAGCGAAGCAAAGTGAATGTTAGTAAAAAGTTTGGAGAAGGTAATAAATTAACAAGGCTTAGCTATAGTTTGAGATTTTATAATTTTGTTCTGTGTTTAAATGTTGTTATTAATTATTATAAGTGGATATGGAGCAAGATTGTGCCAACTTGCTGATATTGTGTGTAAGGTAAGTAACTTTAAAAACTGGATAACCGAAGGCTAAGTCAAAGAAATATTTCTTGGATGTTTTTAAAGCCAGTTACGACCATGTGTTGGCCATGAAATCAACGAGCTTTATGTTTTTACTGCTTTGATATAATTCGGTTGAGCTGGCTCCATCTTTAAAAAAATCCTCATTGTTTTAAAAGTGATTTTTATGTTTGAAAACTTTTCTTTTAACATATGTCAGTGGCAAAAGTTCTACAGTATTTTGGCAAGGAGTTTTTTGACCACTTAACATCGGAATACCCTCTTTTACTAATATATCTATCTATACCCTAAGCAAGACATAACTAAGAAATCAAATATGTATAAGCTTTTTACTTCAACTCAGAGATACTAGGGAAATACTTAAACATACTGGGAAAAAAGTTTTTGCAATTGCACTTTTGTAACTCACTTTTAATTGAAGATTCTTATTCAGAATTTTACGCGGATTATGAATTATATAAGAACATGAATATGAAAGTTAACAGAGAAAAAATACTGACCTTTTAAGTTTTCTAATTTTCTCGAATTCCGTCGCACCTGGTTTTTCATTAACTGCGCATAGTTTGCTTGTTGATTTGTGTTTTACTTTTTATTTTTATTCAATTGGTTTTTTATAACACGTATTTTTTTTTTTTTTTAGATTATCGAACGATTTGAATATGGATTCAAATCAAAAATTTATAAATTCGAATGTTTTGAAAACTAATGGAGAGATCATTGCCAAGTTAAATTATGATTCAGTGTGATTCAGATGCTTTTAAAAAACCGGGTGATGATAAATTTAAAACGCCTAGAAGATTGCTTTGTGGTGCCACTAGCACTTAGCATATAATCTTCAATTGAGCAAACCCAATTTTAAGTTATAACAAACACCAAACCCAACAGATCAACAACCAGAGGAAACTACAGAAATGCAATATGATCACAATGGGAACATTCTAGACCTTCAAAAAGATATTGAGGACGAAATATTTGTCGTTACGGAAGACGTAACAGGTGATATTGAATTTGAAATTTCTTTGTAAAACTTGAGATTTTATTTGAATTTTTATCATTCATAATGTATCACTGAAATAAATATCTGTCTATGCTAAGAGAAAAGCTTTTTACTTCATGAAAAATCTGTTGAAAAAGTAATAGTTTCAGGGTAAAGATTGCTGCAAGTACTGAAGAGTACGTCGTTATGTCTGGCAACGGTTAAACAACTTTATTGTGACTTATAAAGCAATTATTAACAATTTTCCTCGGAGGCCAAAAAGTGGATTGCTTAAAAAAAATGAGTGTAGATCTTTTTATTCTGCTACGTATGTTGCCATTTTGTCGTCATTTGTTCTTGGTCATAGTTTGAGTATTGTTTTGCGGTTTACTTTGTATTCAATTGGTTTTTCAACAGATCTTTTTTATTCTTTTACGCGTGTTTCCTTTTTGGAGTCGTTGATTTTTGCTTATAGCTTGCTTATTACTTTGATATAATATTTATTTTATTGATTTTTAATTTCCGTTTTTTCTAACTAACTTCGCCATGGCTGTTGGGTGTGCTCCTATTCAAAATATTTTCGATAAGATATATTGTATAAGAGTTGGTTTACGATTTAAAGACAATTGTCAGGAATGTTTTAAATGGTGTCGACAGTATGGATTGCTTGATACTCAGTTGATCTGTCCAACATGCATTCATCACTGTTACTGCTTAGCAAAGGGAACTCTCTAACAATAACGCTTTATTGCACAGAAAACTGTATCTTCTTATCAGAAATCTGTATATAAAGACAAAACCGATTTCCAGAATTCATCAGAAATGTGCTGAACTCGACGCCATCCTCTCCAGCATTACAAGTCTTCTCGAGGAAACTTCCCAGGAGGTGGTTGCACTGTCTTAGACTTCATCGTCAACGAGTTGGATGGGGACAAAGGTAGAAGATTCGTAGGGTCACTAAGTGTCTCCACCGTCAGCGGTCGCGAGTTGATGATAGCTTCTGTCTCTGTCATCAATGTCACCAAAGATTCATCGTCCAAACTCCTTACATGTGTTCTCATCAGCGATGTCAGGATTTATCGTGCAGAGCGAAATTGTCTCTCCCAAACTCCTGCCATGTGACTTGCTCCTGGTGGATTTTTATGCAATACAATCCAATCTGTGTTCTTTGAGTGCAAGAAGTCACCAACTTTCTTACGATCCATCTCTTCAAGAGCCTTCTTGAGTTCTTTTTCTGCTCCCATAAAGTTACTTCCGTTGTCTGATTAGATAGCAAAAATACTGCCTCTTCTAGCGATCAGCCTTCTTAATGCCAAGATAAACGAACATGTATCCATACTCTGAGTTACTTCCAGGTGAACAGCCCTGCTTTACATGCATGTAAACATGCTCACATATGTTTTTACTTCGCTTCTTCTTTACTTTATGATAAAGGGACCAAACATATCTACCCCACAGTACATAAACGGAACTGCCTCATTTATCCTTGATTTAGGAAGATTAGCCATTTTCTGGACATCTAATTTTCTTCTTAGTCTTCTACACATGGCACATCTGTAGACGATCTTTCTAACTAATGAATTTGAGCCAACAACCCAAAAACCACTGCTTCGCAATTCATTTAACGTAGATCCTCTCCCACCATGTCCGGTACGCTGATGACACTCTTCAATAATCAACGTAGAAATCATGTCATTTTTTGGAAGCAAAATTGGATGTATCGAACCTTCGTTCAGTGTTGATCTCTTCAATCTACCTCCAACACGTAAAACTCCTTCATTGTAAATCATTGGATCCAACTTCAGTATGCTGCTCTTCAACCTTATCTTCTGTGATGCATTCGCTGACTTGAGTTCTTCAGCAAAATGTTTTCTTTGCACCATCTTGATTAAGAACTGCCCAGCTTCATCAACAGTCTGTACATCCATGTTGTAATCTCTGTCTATGTGCTTTAACCTATCTCTAAACATCAAAACTCGTGCAAACACCCTTTTGAGTTTAATCCAGCTCGACAGTCGCACCTCTAATATTTCTAATACGTCTTGATGATCTTTGACAACCATATTTACAGTCAGATCTACTTATTTCTTTAATTCAAGCTCCTGCTCCACATTGGCCTCTTCATTGAAAAGATTTAGGGTCGTTGAACCATCTATCCACGCCTTTAGCTATTCCAGCATCCAATCCTCGAAAAGCATCATCTGCGGGATTTTCTTTTGAACGAATATAGTGCCACTGTGCCGAGTCTGTGTGTTCTTTTATGACTTCCAAACGATTAGCAACAAAGGTTTTAAATCTCTTTGATCGGTTTGTGATGTAAGCCAAAACAACTTGACTATCTGTCCAAAACACTTCTTCTATGTTTGTAAACAGTAGATCTTTTATCACCAATGCTGATACTTTTACGGATAGGGTGGCCGCTGTAAGTTCTAATCTTGGGATGGAGAAAAATTTCAGTGGTGCCACTCGAGCCTTCGCAATCGCAAGTGAGCAGTGTATCCTCTCTTTATCATCCACTAAAAGAAAATAGCTCGCTTGCACATATCCTTCCTCACAAGCATCATAGAAATAATGTAGTGAACAATGTTTGATCTTCCCAAATAATTTAGACTTGAAACATCTGCTGACTGTCATTTCTTTCAACAACTCTAACTTGCTATGCCAGCATTTCCACCTTTCGGCTAACTCCACTGGAATCTCTTCGTCCCAATGCAAATTTTCCTGACACAACCTTTGAATAATTTATTTTCCATTCAATAGAAAAGGTGCGACAAAGCCAAGTGGGTCGTAGACACTACTCAATATTGATAACATTCCTCTTCTCGTCAAGGGTTTCTCTCTCTCTTTTACCTTGAATCCGAATGCATCTATCTCTGTATTCCATAACAGCCCCAAGACTTGATCGGTTGGAAGACACTTGTCTTTGATATCTTGATCCTTTAAAGATGTCTTCCATTTTTCTTTAGGTATTGACCTCATAACTTTGTTAGTGTAAATCCACCAGCTTCACACATAGTAGTCACAACCTGAATTAGAGTAATTGCCTTCCTTTCTGTTTCAATCGACTTCAACATATCATCCACGCAGAAGTTTTTCTGAAGTGTCTCAGCAGCTTCTTTTCCAAAGGTCGGCTCATACTCTATTGCTGTTTTTTTGAGTGCATAGTTGCTACAGCTAGGTGAAGATGCACCATCAAATACATGAACACACATTTCATGATCCACCAGATCTTTCGACAAGTCATTGTCCTCCCACCACAAGAAACGAAGAAAGCTTCTATCTTCTTCAGTGACAAAGACTTGATATAACATGGCTTCAATGTCTGCCATAAATGCTACTTGCTCAGCCCGAAATCGTGTCAAGGTAATTATTTGGTTTGTCAGATCTGGTCCCGGAATCAATTCTTTATTCAGTGATCTTCCGTTATATTCAGAATTGCAATTAAACACCACTCTTACTTTGTCCGGCTTGCTGGGATGGTACACACCATGATGGCGCAAGTACCAAGTTCTTCCTTTATGTTCAGGAGTTTTTGACCTTCGCGCATAGCCCTTCTTAAATAAATCATTCATGAATGTGATGTAGTGCTCAAGCAGTTTTGGATTTCTTCCAAACCTTTTTTTCAGGTTCATCATCCTTTTCTCAGCCACAAACCGATTGTTTAGTAAGTCTGTATCTTTGGAGTTCTTAAGTGGCAACGGAAGTTCGAAGTGCTTGCCAATTCTTTTCACTCCTTTATCCATCATAGT